>CAEGAF010031431.1:0-168096 GCA_903067075.1 Micropoecilia bifurca | reverse complement strand
GACTAAGGTGTGAATTGAGTTTTGGTTAGGGTTAGGGTTAGGTATGTGATGGTTAGGGTTAGGAAAAGGATAAAGGTTAGGGTTAGGTTAGGTTTAGGCTTTAGAAATGAATGGAAGTCAATGGAAAGTCCCCACTTAGATAGCAGCGTGAGACTGGATGTGTGTGTGAGTGCACGCGTGTGTGTGTGAGAAGCAAAACAACAACAAAAAACTACAAAACATCAAAAGGGTAAAACAAACAGCAAACAAGTGGAGTTTAAATGCATCCCTTCTAATCACACTATGCAATATAACAATTTATGTAGTTATTAAATACCATTTGGCTGTGAATTTGCTCATTCTTAATAGCAGTTGTTTCTGTTTAATTTAAATCTGGATTACATCTTTTAACTTCTACCTCTGCAGCGTTAATGTCGGGGGTTGCGGCTTCAGCAATAAAGCTGTCATTGCTTTGTTTGGCTCCAAGCAGTTAAACAGAATAACACCACCATTTACTTGCTAATGCAAATGTCTACTCCAAAGTGCTCAAGTATATTAAGCAGCAGGATTCATTTCTTGAGCATTCAGGTTTGCCAGTGTTTCAATAAATTGAGAAGCATCTTATTATCTTAGCAGTAATTGTGACCTTTATCTTAAAACAAGCGTTTTGGAGGAGCAAAATGAATGTGCAAGATAAAACTAAATTTTTGTTCTAAAAATAACATCCCTTGTGAAGTCATTTATTCAAATACAACTTTGACGACTTGCTTGTTTCAGTACAAAACACCATCAAGACGTGTCGTAATTACCGAGTGCGACACTGGAGTGAAACAGTGACACAAATCCTGAAGTCAAACCATTACGAGTAACTTTCTCTCTAATCCAACCAGATGACTCACTCAGGAAGTTCAGGTGTTGGGTTTTACAAATGCATACACATTTAAAATGAGATAATTTAATTAACTAATAAATAGTTTATTGCTTTCAAATCTATGTGTGTCATACATTGTAACCGTTGGCTGCTTTTAGATAGGAAGCCGCATGTTCTGCGTTCGCTGCAGGGTTAGAGCCAAAAGCACAAATTGGTTTATGAGGGCATTGGTTGTTAAGAAAAGTATCATCATCACACTGATGCCAGTGTGAATTATTTGTAGGGAAAGATGATGAACGCCTCTCACTCTGAAATGTTTTTGTCACGAAGTTTTTGTGAACTTGCATCAGATTTGAGGCGCCCAGATGAAATCACAGAGGACAGGATCAGCCTTGCGCAGCACAGGGCAAAAAACCACTCAGTCAATGAAAAATATCACCACAATAAACAACAAGCTTTTGAAGATTTATTTCAACTTCATATTGTATGGAAAAATCAACCTGCTTGGAAGTGCTTTACCGCTGACCATAAAAAAGCATAAAATCTGCTGCAAAGATTTAGATTTAAAGAAATCCTAATTTGATCAACTTAATTCTTTCAAACAGGAGTGTGGATGTTTTGAGATTTTCTCATTGATTATTAGAATGAGAGATTTTCGAGATCCCGTTACTTCAAATAAAATGTAAATTAAAAAAGACAAATTTCCTGGGTAAAACTCATTTTACATCGACTCATTTGCAATCAGAAACAAACTTCTTGGTCGCCTGAAAACCATTTTAAATCTAAACTTGCCAGAGGTATGAATAATATAGTTTTGTTTTAAAGAAAACACATCTTTGCATTTGATAAAAACAATGGCCTGAATATCAGATCTTTGTTTCATAATCTACTTGGCATCTCATCTGCTCACAACAAAGCCTGTTTGAGGGAAGGGCGCTCAGTCAGAAGTCAATAAGGACGGTCAGAAGTCGCGTTCGGCCGTAACAATGACATCCTCCTCAGCTACACAAAGCCCCGCTGAGCCACGGCCGCTCTATTCTTATAGGGGGGAGACAGGCTAAAAATACCACTGGGACCTGCTACCATTGACTAAACAAACCGGAGCTAATGGGAGGCCATGGTGCTCTGCCCTCCACACACACACACACACACACACACACACACGCATACACACACTGACAGAAGCTGGCTTACTGCGACGCCTCCCAAGAGAGTGGGATATAATCAGAGAGATTGGTGGCAGACTGGGGCAGTGAAGCAGCCTGGTGCGCAGCCAACAGAGACACGGCTAGCAGGTCAGGCCTCATCATCACAACATGCTGGCTTGGTGGGCACACACACAAGCACACACAAACACACACACTACCTGACGAGAGAGGTAAAGCAGGAGTGTGTGATGTGTAGTAAGGAAAAAAAATTTCTGCCACAACAAAGAAAATAAATGAAGCATAAAAACAGTTTTCTTTATACCACACTCCTTGTGTTTATACAGCGACTTATTAAAAAATCACAGCCGCTGCGTAGACCTGAGGAGGGGGCGTGTTGGCTGGCTTATCCTGTTTAGACTAACAAGTCACTGTGGGCTGCATGTGGGTGGCAGCCACGCTTCAATTCCCACTGGGAGCCAGCGTAAAGAGGGCCAACCATTCCCCACGGGAGTCTTTGTGCTCCTTCCCCACTGAAAGGCATCCACTTCTGATTTCAAAAGCGCGAGTCAAAGTGTTTCAACAGCAGCAATAAACACAAAAACACAACATCCTTAGCAACAGCATTTAGGCAAACCTAAACAAAAACAAATTAGACAGAGAAGGATTAAAACAAGAATAGGTTACGAAGAGGGAACGTGAAGCTCACATCCAGGCAGTAAACCAACATTGTGCTGTCTCACTCTCCATCTAGTGGTGACCTGCTGCAACTGCTTAATGGGTAAAAATGCATTTGTGAAGACAAGTTCAAATGTCCTAATTAAGCATTTAAAAACAGACATAAATTTATTCAATGTCCTTTGTGCATATTATTTTTTTTTATTTTTTAAATACACCAGAACTTGTACCATCATTCTTGTAATTTAAAAAAAAAATTATATTGAAGAGTAAAAATACGTACTAAACCATAAAACTGTATATTAACTGTATATAGCATTTAAAAATAAGAAAATAAAAGTGGATAAGAGTTGTTTTTTATTTAAGATTTTTTTGTAAAATAAAAATGGTGAGAGACTTAATGGAATTAATTTAAATGGGAAATGTTTAATCTTTTGCTAGCTTTGAGAGGAAATATTTTTAAGTCCTTGAATGCAACAAAATATAAAATAACTTGCCAATGAAGGTTTAATTATTATTTTAACGTTCTCTTAAGATAACCATTTTATAGTTTAATAGAACTTATGTACTTATACTTACAGTATGCACTAATAGTACCACATTTTATTTTTGCTGCAGAATGTCAAATAAAAGTCTTGATGTAATTTTGGTTTCTCACATCTTGATTCAATAAAAACATCACCCACACTGGTTTTTTATTGAATATTTTTGTACAGAATGCTGCCATCTCTGATCATAAGTGCTGTGTACTGTGAATACCTTTGCAAGGACAGAGATGTAATCTTTCAGAGCAGTCAGAGCCTGTCCATTGATGACACTTTGGAGAGCCAGCTCCACACGCAACGATTGATGCAGCGCTGACTCCAGGTCTGCCATGTACACCCGGGAACTGGATGTGCAAACACCAGACACACACACACACACGCACACGCACACGCACACACATACATTCATACACGCAGACAGGAAAAGATGAAGTAACACCTGCAAATAATGAGAATGAAGCAGGAGTGTCTTGTTCATACCTGTTGAAATCTCTCCAGGGCTCTTCTGTGCGGTTCATAAGGAGCTCTGTGAAGACGGGTGGAGGTTTCCCTGAGCGCACCACACCCGGCAGCCTCTGGAGGGCGTAGACGTAGAAGGTGCGAACTTCAAACTTGCTGTGGGTGAGAAAGGTTAAGTGAAACCAACACCTTGGGTGAAACGGTGACAAAACCAGTTGGAAAAGAGTGAGGAGAGAAAGAGGTCAAAATATGCAAACAATACCACTTCATAGCAACTTCCTTATTACAACAAAGTAAGTAAGTACACCTTAGCAGGAAGCCCTGTAAAAGAAAAACAATGAATGAATGTTTTCGATATACATATAGAAGTGTTAGATGCTTATTCATATTGAATTATTTATTAAACACAAACTACTCAACGTACTTATTCTGTATTTTTAAAAATCACTTCCAGTGTTGTAAAATTAAGAATAATTACATTAAATGTCAACAACTTACTAGGGCCAAGACATTAAATTATTGGAAATATATAAAACTTTACATTTATACAGATGTTAAAGCACTTATACCTTGTTAAATGTCTAACACTGCAGCATATGCTGTATAAAAAATGCATTTTATGTTCAAACTGTTGATGTTTTCTGAGCTGAACATTTCCAAATGGCCATCTTCTATTTATTTCTGAAACATTGCATAATTCTGGCCACAATGTATTTTCCAGCTAATTCAAATGATTTTTTTTTAAAAAAAAATCTGTTTGGTGTCGATGTAAAATCCATACAGAACAACGAAAAATGTACCTAAAGAAAAGATTTAAATAAAAAAGAAAAAGAAAACATTACATAAACAGTGATTTTAGATTTGGGTTAAAAGCAAATCAAGTTAGTGAAATTTCTTTGTTTACAGTTTAATCTACTACTAACAAACTGCAGCGTTAAAATGTTTAAGTACTCCTGGTGTCTTGTTTACCCTTGAAGCATCTCCGAGCTTCACTGAGTGTTAAAAGAACTGTTTCATTGTATTTTCGTAATTTTTCCAGTGTGTTTAAGAAAATATCATTTTTATAGTCAATATATGTGATAAAACTTAAATCTATTCACACCCCTGACAAATTTAGATCCTAATTGTTTTCCTTCTGCTAATAATTTCTCTAAAATGAGACAAGCAAAAAAAAAAAAAAATTTTAAAGCCGGGTAAGTTTTGAGAAAAGGAAAAGAGCTATTTTAATGTGTATTTTATTAAATAAATAAAATTAGGAACCATTTACAACTCTCAAGAATCAGTGAAAAAAAACATCCAGCCTCCAAGTTATTCTTGTAATTACTGAACAGAATGTTGCATGTTTTGGATTTATCTTAACGGCTAGTCATGAGGCTGGAAGACCTCTTTGCCATCACCCTAATCTCTAGCTCCCAATGCAGAACGGAAAGCGAGAAAACACCATTTAATACTTATGTTGAATTCACACAGTCCATTTTACTCAAAACTTTGCTTTAATAATAAGCTGGTTGAGGATAAATTCTTACAGTCAGACTCCCAGAAACATCTGAAATTAGGAACCTGCAGGTTGCCATAGAAGTAGACAATCTGAGATTTGAGAACTCGAGGAGCTCCAACACTTGTTGCTGTGTGTGTGTGTTACGAACACGTCTTCAACTGTAAAACACTTTTAAATCTTTAATTTAACCTTACATTTCATAAATTTACAGCCAAACATTTTTCTCACTTACGAGATTAGTTTCCGAGCCCTAAGCAGATGGTGCTGGTGGTACTGAGAGAGATTGCTGATTATTTTAGCCATGTGCAAACCCTGCAAACTGGAAGTCGGGCCGTTATTGTGTTATGCTCCACATCCCTCCATCCCATTTGCTTTCTCTCCTCGTCACAGGCCGAGAGAGCGAGAGAAGGAGCGCCGTAAACCTCGGGCTGGATAGTAATAAGGAGGATGGATACTCTGGCCCCTACGCTCACTCACGCCAGCCAGGGACTCAATTACACCTGCGTGTCTGGTGGGAGTGTAAAGATGTGGAGGGGGAGCCATTCATCCACCGATCCCCAGGGCCAGCGGGCAGGCAGGCAGGCAGGCGTCAGGGTCGGCAGAGAGCGAACAGATTCACCTGGGAGCAGCACGCATTACATGCATGACGAATGTGACGAGCACACACATCAAGATAACACACACACACACACACGCATGCAAAGACGAACTCTGCTCTCCCAGGATCAATCAGATATTCAGCGATGATGGGAGGCCATCTGTCGCCGTGAGCGGCCGGGTCTTGTTTGGCAGGTGAAGCCAGAAAAAGCAATGGCATTGTTTTCATGCAAGAAATTAAAAACCCTCCCTTCTGTACAGTGATCGAGATGATGGGGGTGGGAGACGGAGGGAGCTGGAGGGTGAATAAATAAATCAGCAATAAATCATTTCCTTTTTGCATTTGTCAACTAAAAAGGAGTCCTCTTTGCATGCCAAGTTATTGAAACGGCCAAACAAAGAGGCATAAACAGCAGATGAATTTGCGGGGCGAGGAACGATCAGAGCCGCTTTATGATGGTGAATAATGGCAGCGATTTTGATGTTCTGATCCCATTAAGAGGCCAGATGTTTAAAAGTATTCTCATGAATAGGGTTCAGATAATGAGCTTGCAACAAAGCTTTTCAGCAGAAAGCAAGGCTGCTTCATGTAAAACAATGGGAACCACTGATGTTTGAGCAACTTAGAAAAGAGAAAAAGTTGAAGATGTTGAAAATAATTTTAACAAAATGCAATATATGCAAAAACAAACAAACAAAATAACTCTTTGGGGCTGTTTCCACCAGTTTTGCACATCTTGAGATTTAACATTTTGTCCGTTCTTCACAAATCACATCAAGATTTGTGAGGAATATTTCTATCTAAGACATTGTAACACATGAATGTGATCTGATCCAAATTCTTCCAGTAGCTGAATTTAGTGACGTCTTTCTAGAAGGTGAACTGATAGCCCAGTCTTAAGTCTTTCCTAATCTCTAATAAGAGAGTTGTAAGTGATGTTAGGTTTCTATCATGCAAAGCACACGGCATTTTGCATGTAGACCAAAGAAAAACATGTTTATTCAGTCTCATCTTCCCCGATCACCTTCTTCCACATGTTTGTTGTGGCTTCTACATTTTCTGCACATGAGACACATGAGACATGAAGCTTTTTTAAAATTCTTGTAAAATCCGATTTGATAGTTTCCAGTTACCGGATACTTCCTGCAGAGTTTACTCTGCAGCTCCTCCAGAGGTATCATTGACCTCTTCTTGACTGACCTGCCAGGTTAACTGGACTGTTTTTTCCAATAGATTGCATGAACTAATACAGTTTTATAGTCTAAACCTGGTCTGAAGTCATATCAGGTCCTGGTGCGGCTCATGAGCCTATTTCTACAAAGCCTTTCTTTTTTTTCCTGTCTTTTCATGAAGACCTGACTTGTGGAGTTTGTGACTAATGCTTTCTTCACTGTCCAAAACTTACATCCATTAAATATGAATTTACAGCTTTGCTGAGACAAATAAAACACTGTATTACAATAAACAGAGCAGTGGTGGATTAAAGCGGTAGGAAATATCACAGAAAAGTAAGGGTGGAGGTTTAAGTTGCAGGGCAAATGATTTTCATCTTCATATTTTGGAAATTCATTTAGGCCAGACAATCAAAAACAAAACAAAAATACTTTGTTCTGAGGAGACAACAGATATTTACGCTCATCTGCTTAACAATGCAAACAGTGTGTCTCCGTAAAGCAGCTCAACATATACAAATATGTTGAGCTGCAATAAGCTCAGCCATTCAGATCTGCACCAGTCACACAATGAGCTCAGCTCAAATGCAGTTAATTATAAATAACACTCAGATATAAAGCTAAAATATGCCAATAATTCTGGCTAAAAGTTGAGTAAATCTTCTCCAAAATGCTTTGGACAAATATACTTCTGCTAAAGTTCATATTAAATATTTTTAAAAAAAATCCTTAAATGGATTCAGGTTGCACATGCGCAAGAACCAAGTCATTCAGTTTCACTATTCAATTTTTAAAAATGGCTTAAAAAGGCTATTCAAATGTATTCTTTAATACATTTAGAACATTTTGTTACATAGAAGCAGAAATGAGACGCATTTAGTAAGACTGTTGAGCTTACTAAATGAGCTTACTAAATTACTCATCTATAATTTAGATGAGTACAAATTTGGACAAAAGGACAGAATCAAATGTGTGTTTTAGACAAAATGTGCACTGTGCTTCATGTAGGCTTACAATGACTCTAGACCCTGTCAGGTAAATTGAGGTCTAATGTGATTACAAAACAGCATGTTGCACAATAGGAACTCTGCACAAACACTTACACTACGAGTCTCTCGAACCTCCCATCTGGATAGTAGAGGTAGCAGGAGGGAAACTCTGTCACTCCCAGTTTGGACACCAGATGTTCCTCCGTGTCCAGAACCCTCCTCACAGTAATGTTTTCAAACTGCAGCAGGTCAAGGGTCACCTGAGGTATACAACACGTGCACCGACTTAGTTTAGTTTTTATTTACATGCCGTCATAGTGTATTGTTTTAACTCAGGGATTTTAGTGATTTATTTGAACTGTTTTTATTGCTGCTTTGAATTGACAGACAGAAAATAATTGCAAAGAATTAAAAAGAAAAGAATTGAATGAACCAGTTTGAATTAATTTTGAATTTTCTCTAATCCACACAGGTCAGAAAATTCCTTGGGTAAATGTACCTTAGCAAGTTGCAGGAAAAACACACACTTAGAATCCATACCAAGGACATTTCTGGCTTGATGTATTAATTTGTTAGAAATCCCACTGCTGTTCAAGTTTAAATTATATATGGAAACATTGTTATGCAGTCCTTTATCTTAATAAGATACTACTTTATGCAATGCAGCAACTGGGGCAGCAAAAGAAAAGACAGACAAACAGTTTTCTTCTACTTCCAGTAACTTCCAATTCATTCCAAGTTTGAGCCAAGCATTCCCCTTCCTCAATTTGCATCAGACAATAAAAGCTCCAAAAGGATAACTATCCAAAATAGATATCAAATATGGTTTTAGAAAGGATAAAGCGTACAAAAAGTTAAACACTCGACTCCTTTTAAAATGTCTGGATTCTCCTCAAAAACCAGGTCAATGGCAGGAAACCAGCAATTTTAAATTCTACAATTTTAAATTTCTACAAAAACATTGTCAATTTAATTTGATAATACAGTCAAATTCAAAACCAATTACATGCATTCGTAGTTTTAAAAAAATTAGCTCTATCAGATCCGTCAAGAAGGATGTTTATCCAGAGTTATGCTAGTCTTTTTTCATGGGTGCACAAATCATGTGGATTTTTTGCAACTTGCAATAAAACATATACCCAAAAAAGGTTAGCGGAGATAAATGAGCCTGGAAGTATAATTTAGATACTGGTGGACAAAGAGAAAATTTTAATTTGTGATTTGTGGTTTTAGAAAAATCATTGAATTTATATAATTATAGCACACTGAAAAAGACAAGTTCAAATACACCTAAAGATTCAAAATTACCATAACATTTATGCCAATATATGACTCACTGAAGATCAAGTGGGTTAATTATTTATTTCTCTGCATAGCACATGTTCAGGAGCTCAAAAATAAATAAGACGGCACAGAAAGACCTCATCACTATCTGTTACCTCTCTGCCGATGTAGGATTTGTCATTTTCAAAGATTAAGGCCAGGTGTTGGACCGTGTTGGTTTCAAAGAAGTTGGTGATCTCTGCTTCGCTGAGGAAAACAGAGAAAACAAAAGAGATCAGGTCATCAGTAAAACACACAGATAACATCAGGGTTAAATCCCTGAAGGATTTCTGATCTGTAAGATATTCAGTCACATATCTCGTAAAAACCCTTTTCTTACAGCCATATCCTTACACAACAGTCATTGAGAAAGGAAACAATAGCTGTGGGCATGTCCTGTGGCCTGCTATGAACAAATGTACGTTTGAAGAAAACATCAGACACTAAGCCTCCACAAGAGAAAGTCACAGCTCAAATCCAGAGAGAATACAAAAATAGAGCCATGATGTTTCTCTTCAACGGTCAGAACAGAAATAAACTCCACTTCCTGCTGGGTTTTCCTGCTGAATCATCACAATGAGCCGCACACCGGCTGCAGGGCTTGTGTCTGTATTTGTGCAGAAGAGTGTCCAGGCAGAGCAGGGGGCCTTTGTAGTAGAAATAAACAAACAAAAACTCAGCTCAGAGGAAACTTGTTGGCCACCCTGGTCGACTCCTAGCTTATTCCAACTCTCAAGACTGTAAAATTTGCTTTTAAAGATAAATGACCAAATCCTGTGCCATGGCTTCTCTATGGTTTTAGCAAACTAAATCTTGCAGTAATAAATAGAAAATATAAATGGGGAAGCATGGTTTCTGTAGCCTAATAATAATAATAATAAAATCTATATAGAAAACAACAAAGTTGAAAATGATAAAACAGAGAAATTATACAACCAAGTCTTGACATATTTGTTCCTCTCTTTTGTTATTACTGTCACACAGTTGATTCAAAAAGAATTCAGCCTACCGCAGCTGGAGATGCTTGAAATTGTTTAACATGTTTTGATACCGTTGTTAAGGTACACTAGTGTTTACCTTGTGGGCTCCAGCGGGGGGCAGGCGGGGGGCCAAGGGTCACCAGGAGACTCCAGACTGTCTATGATCATGTGGCGAAGTTCTCGAACATCACGGGAAAAACCTGAAATCGACAAGCCGTGAAGGTTTTCTGCATGCGCTCCAGCTGGATTATAATTCACCGAGACACAGAGGAGACTAAGAAATGACTCTCCTGTTAGGCGATTACATCATGAATACTGCACATGATATAAAAACATGTAAATATGTTGTAACTAAATACGGTGCTTGTAGAATATTTAGTCCTGCATCCAGACGGACGATTCAATGTTAAAAGTAGATTCAAACAAATGCTCCTTTATTTGTTTCAGTGTGAGTAGAAGTACCTCGGTAGGGTGTGCCTAATGAATTTGCGGATGAGTTGGCATGGAAGAACTGCAAAGTTGAGGAAAAAAAAAAGGTTAGAGCAGATTAGATGACCCTCGCATGTGACCACAAGAGTTCCCAGCTGAAGTTTTACAAAGGAGGAGGGGCTTCTCCCACTGCCTGCCTTGACCCCCAAATCCCTCCTGCTTAAAATGAGTCGCAGATGTTAAAGCTGCACCGTGAGCTCCAACAGAAGGACCTCTTTGTTTCACTGGTTTTCACTGGACAACGAAGAGCAGAGGCTTTAAAACACACAGCTGCAGACAAACTCAAGACGCTTGAGGTGGGATTGTTTCTGTTTCAAATCACCACTAATCTGTAAAACCCTGCATAAACAATCTGATCCCAATCACCACATAACCATCTCTCATTTCTCGAGTACGAATGTAAAGAAACTCAACAGAGCACAGTCTGTCCAAGAGATATGATATGATAATAAAAATTACACAAAAAATCCTAAAAATACAGAAAAATAAAACTACACACTTTCTGTATTCTGACATAAAAATCTTGTTTAAAATTATGTGGATTGCAGATTATTTGCAGAGAATATCTGGAAAATTCAAGACATGAATGTTTCAAAAGGGGAGCTCACGAGAAAGTTCAAACTAAATGTGGAAATTAATGACTATGACTGCTTTGGAAAAGAAAAAAGGCACTGAGGCGTTTTAAATACTTTAGGAGCAAAATAATGCATCTTAATATATCACAGCAAGACACATAAAAGTAGGAGATGCCAGGAAGCTGGTTTTTTGATTAACTACATCTCTTGTAGATATGCTTTATTTTATTTTTTTTAATTTTCCTTAAATTTTGAACATAGCTTTCTGCAGTTGTTTTTTGTGTTTTTTTTGGAGCTCTGATAAATTTTACATCTGGTTGGATGACAATTTTCATTTTCTCCAATCCTTCATGAATCAGACGTTCTGCCCTTAACGCCTTTAGATACAATAGTTGTATGGCATTTTATGATTCTTAGATGAATACATAAATAAAACCAAAATTTATCGACTTCTCGAGTGGGCTCTGTTCACCTCTGCAACCCAAACATAACTGTAGTTTTACTAAAAAACAAAAAATAAACAAAATAAGGAAACACTTTGTGTGGCTGTTTAAATACCTTTATGGTGGGATATCCTCTGATGTTGTACTCGGTGCAAATTTTTACATTTTCGTAAGTAGCACAGTCTATAGCAGCCATGTTCACTGCTGGTTTCCACTCTGAACAAGAGACAGAAAATGAGAGGAACAGCAAACATTTAGTGCGAAGTCACCGTGTTGACTCTGTACGTTTGCACAGGAGCTGATAAGTCATGCTGAGAAATGATCCAATCACTGACTGCAAATGACCTTTCCACACTTTCCACATCAAAAAAAGTACTGAATGAATAAAAAAACACAGCATACACTATAAAACTTCTGATAAAATTTAAGAAAATAACTCAGAATCGTCAGAAATCCTGGCTTAGCCAGCACGAATTCTAGGCTTTTGTTGCTGCTACACCTCAAAGTTAAATGGAAAATTTCATCACATTGTACAACCACAAAACATAAACAATCAGGCTTTCTACTCTTTTCCAGGGCAAATTACCTTAAAGTGCACTATTTTTTTTACATAAGAATAAGCACTGGAGCCACATCTATCTAAAAAGGAAACCCTATTATCATATAATGGTGTTGATGTGTCGTCTGGAACAGCATTTGCAAGATTTTTTCCCCCACTGATTAAAAAAAGGTCTTTTCCAATGGAGGCTGCTTTTTGGCAACACAGACAACAGATGGATGAATGAGCAATCCCATTTTCACCCAGATTTTTGCATAACACTTGACAGAAAAAAAATCTCTTGGTATTGGGTAAAGCATTAGCCCAAAGTTGGAGGCATGAGGAGAAAACACAGATGGAGTCAGGACCTAAAGCTGACTGGAGGGCTTTGTCAGCATAAAGTTTTTCCTAAAACATGTTTAACCATTTCCATTTTAGTTTTAGTGTGTCTTCTTTGACTAAAAAATGTTTGATGATGTAGCAACTTGTTTTTTTTTGTTTCTGAGCCAAATGAATGAAAGACTGAATCAATAACCACCACATTGGCAAAATTAGCCTGAACATTAGCCTATTAATATTTTTTTTACTTTGGACATTGATATAAATCAATCCATCCATCCATCCATCCATCCATCCATCCATCCATCCATCCATCCATCCATCCATCCATCCATCCATCCATCCATTCATCTTCTTTACACCCTTGTCCCTTAGTGGGGTCAGGAGGGTTGCTGGTGCCTATCTCCAGCTAACGTTCCGGGTGAGAGGCGGGGTCACACTGGACAGGTCGCCAGTCACACACTCACTCCTAGGGAGAATTTAGACAGACCAATTAACCTGAGAGTCATGGTTTTTTTTTTGGACTGTGGGAGGAAACCGGAGTACCTGGGAGAAAACCCACGCATGCACAGGGAGAACATGCAAACTCCATCCAGAAAGACCGGGGCCGGGAATCGAACCCAGGACCATCTTGCTGCAAGCCAACAGCTCTCATTGACATATATGTAGCCAAAAAATAAAACAATGTGATAATATCCAGATTCATTCCTGTAAACCAAGTGGCAACACACCAACTCCAACCTCATCAGATTCTTTACCCCTTACTGTTTTTCTATTATTATTTGCTCTCACTCTTCTGTAAATGAGCTACAGAAACAGCCTTGACAGCATGTTATTTATAGTCACAATAGAGCATAGAATAAAAACTATTTAATTAGATCACATGCTCTATTTAACAGACAACAGCTTGCTGCACCAGCAGATGCCATGCTGTTAGAAGAAAATCCAGTCCAAAGAAAGACTGAAAGAATGAATTATGCATTTTTAGCTCTAAATATTTCACAGAAACTTTCCAATGGCTTGTCTGACTAGAAAATACACTGGAAATAAGCTCTTTTCAATAAGAAATCTGAAGCAAAAGAGAAGGGTGTTATCTGAATGGCAAAGTTCGGGAGCTGAAAGAAATATTGTCAACTTTCTGTTTCAAGGTCTTGGGAGTCGTTGCTTACAATATTAACAACAACCAGAAAACTTTGCTGCTGCTACTTAGAGCAAAGATAAACTACGTTCTCCCTGGACTTGCTGGCAAAAGTTGCACACATATCTTCACATACGACAGAGACATATCAAATATGTATATATATGCTCAGGATCTCATTTAACTTTGGACTGCCTCTGCTTTTAGTTTACAGCTTTTATAGTACCCACGTTAGAGCTAAGGCCCATGGCCAAATGAACCATAAGCAAAATGTGTTTTACTTTATGTTAACCTCATCGTTCCAAAGCCAACATAACACCATCTTTATATCACCTGTGCTGAATTACTTTTTTTTTTAAATCTAAGAATCAAAGCAAGATTGTGGATCTGTTTCTTGTATTTTTTTTTTCATTAGTGTTTTTCTTTTTAGACTTGTGCAAAATAAATCAACACTTAATCTCAAACCAGGGCTCACTTTTTTTTTCATTTTACATGGGGTTGTATGGTGATGGTGTGAGTAGTTAATAGCTTACTCCTTGTACAACATAGACCTAACTTTCGCTGTGCTTCCATTTTGTGTATAAAGTAAACATTTACCATCTTAAAAAATAAAAATAAATAAAATAACTGCCATCTCTAATTTTGTATTGATTTGTGAGAATACTATTATATAAACCCGCTGATATGTCTGCACTACATCTTTCAAATGTGCAAATTTTTCAACATGCTGTGTGGAAGCATTTCTAATTGCCCCCGTGTCAATAAAGGGATCATAAACAGCCCCATATTCCGCATTACCTTTGGCTGGCTTTGCATCACCCTGTAGGTAGCAACACTATTTGTATTCTAATAGTATTTTGCGACATCAAAACAAGATTGCATTAATGTTGCTTTATTTAATATCTCATAGTATGTCTAGTTTAATTTTGAGCACTTACTACTACAAACTATTTGAGAAAAAAGTTACAAGAAAGCTCATTGGACAGCGTATTACACCAGGGTAGTCAGAAAAACATTACTGTGTAAACAAGAATATTCTGTGCATCCGGGTGAAACAAGCAGCAGGTCCATACCGACCTTTGATGTCTCTGGCCAGCTTCTTATAAACGGGAGAAAACGAGACGCAGTGTCCGCACCACGACGCGTAAAACTCCACGACCGTAGCGGCGGAGGAGTTGACCAGAACCGAGCCCACATTCTGCTCCGACAGCAGCACGATCTGGTCCGAAGCCGTGTACAGTCCGGCCTCGGCGGCAGGAGGAAAGGCGAGACACGAGCAGATGAAAAAGGCTGCGGTCGCTGTCACACTGACAGAAATCTCGTGTTCTTCACTAAACCGAGACGTGGCTCGGCCGCGGCGCCGCGCCATCTTCCTCATCCGGAGCGACAGCTGCACCGCGACTCTCGAGCTGCGACACGCTCTGAACCGCTGTCACAAAACTTCTCTCAGCTTGTTCTGCCCACTGTTTGTTGAAGGTCAGCGCCCTGAGCGGGCCCTCCCTCTGCCGAGCGAAGCGCCAAAACCCACAGAGCAGCAGAGACGAACAGAGATAAACTGGGAGATGAAGGCGCCGTGAAACCGACGTAGAGAGAAACACGGTGCCTCGCGCACACAGGAAGCAAGACTAATGTCGCAGTAGTGGGTTTTTTTAGTGATTAGAAATAATATGTTTTTACGCCAAGGAAGAGGGAACGGTGTGTTTTAGATGCTCAGTGACTATTAGTGGGATACAATCTCTGCATTTATTGTTAAAATAAAAGGTTTGAACACTTTTCTTGACGCACAGAAATCCAGTTTTTATGCTACCGATTTACATATCTAACTTTATTCAGATTGAACGCAATTTATTGCAAAGTTAACAAAACTCAATAAAAGCTAAGTTTTTCTATACCTCTAAGCTGGTGCAGTAGTAATCTGGACAATACCTTTATTTTTGGTTTCATCTTATCCTCCTGATAATTTAACGCTTTAAATGATCAAAAATACCTAGGAAACATTTGCAACGCATTCAACAAAGCAACAGAAAACCTGTTCAAACAGCTAACATATATATATATATATTTTAAATCTTGGTCTCTTTCCGCCCTGTGACATTTGTGTCAAACCCACGATGAAAACATGGATAATATTGTGAAAAACCAAGAGTTTGGCAAAATCTCCGTGGATAAAGAACAAGAACTGCTGTTGAACATATGGGACTCTTGGACCCCCCTAGTTGATTTGCATGAGTGTCATGTCACAGAGATCAATATCACCACAACTACTCAGAGAAAACACTGTCACTCAGTCTACGCAACACAAATGATGCAAAGCATTGCACAAGGAGAAAGTCATTCCACCACAAGTACTTCTCAAATAACCAAGTCTCCCTGTGGCTCTCTTTTCAGAAATATAAACATGAAACTATGTACCAGACAAGAAAAGCAACATGCAGTTCAAAATGAGCCAGAACCAGTGAAATCTCAAACCCCTGTGGAGGTAAGAGGTGTAAGGTGAACCTCAGGAATGTTGATTTACATGTTTGGAGAAGTTGAAATTAATGAAGAGGCTCGATTGTTACTGGTTCTTGCCAGCGTCTCCTTCTATGCCTGAGAAAGTGGAAAGAGATTAGATGATTTCAATAACTTTTCTCCACAGGTTTCAAAAACTCAAACAAGTTTTAAAACATCCATTATTCAGACAGAAAACTCAACCCGGGTTTGACATTTGGATATGTTCATGTTTTCATGCTAGGTTCTGCCTAAGGTTGTGCAAGATGCCACAATGTAGCTTTTGCTGGTTTTCATTATTCTAAAGTTTGAACTGCAGATCAGCTGATTCAGTTCAGTTCTGCTTAGACATGGACACAACACAGCAGGCTTCATTTTAAAATCTTGTTTTTCTTTATACAAACCCAATTAACTCAAGCTTAGAGTAAACTCCAGCAAATCTCCTTGAAGTATCCGCACTTGACCACAAAAAGACACTTGATGTTTGTCAGCGAATTGTCTCGCACACGAAAAAAGGGAAACTTACTTAAAATCCGTTGACAACGTTCAACTAAACTAATTGATGCTCTGGTTTCACATTAGACAATCTGCGCCTTTAAAACCACTTGGTACAACGCCACACTGACGTTGTACCACACTGACGTTGTAATTCTCGGTTTTTACAGAAACCAGCAGACAAACCACAACATCCGAGCTCAGTTGCGAAAGTAAACATGGAGGGGAAAAGCCCTCGGCTGGCTGTCGGCGCTGGAAGAACTCGAGGTAATTACTTTTGCACACATTTCACCCAGCAGAAAAACATGACGCCGCAGCTTGTTCATGTAGAAACCAGTGGAAGCTTTATTTACAGTTTCAAATTGTATTTAGTTAACAAATATATACTATGTACATATTTGCAAAGTAAACAGTATTTATTTTACAACAATCGTTCAGGTTACAGTAACAGTGGGTCAAACTGGATCGACAGAGTATTCACACCCATCAGCGTCTCGCAGGACATTATAAATATTCACAAACATTTCCAAAGGTAGGGCGGGGGGAGGATCTATGCTAAGTTACTGTCATAAATATGTTGAAGCCGTGGAATTGTTTTTATTTTTTACTGTCACAAAGCCAATTTGTTTTTCTAAGGGTTAAAGCTACGCTACATTGTTAGGAAGAGAACTGACCTCAGACCAAAACAGACGCTATAACTTCATCAGCTGCTTGGTTTGTACATCGAAACTACTGAAGATGACCAAATACTGCATAGATACAGACGGGAAATTAACTTCATCCCAAACACAATCAATTAAAAGGGGCAAATTCCAGAACATCCTGCAGGTGTCAAAATTAAATATCATATGCCTTTAGAGCAGACATAAAGACTTTTACAGCATGGCGATTCTGGTATCAAATGGTTTTGGTCTTTTTGTACATTAACTATACACCAATTGAACAAAAAAAAAAGAAAAAGAAAAAGAAAAAAAACTCAGTTTAAGGTCACTTTCCCTCTAAACAGTCAATGAGGATTAGAGAACTCTGCGACACACAGCCTAATTGGCTGAAGGAAGGAGAAAGAGTTTTGTTTGATGAAAGCCGGAGAATACAAATAAGCCCTTGGATGTGCTCAGAGGCATCAGCGCAGTGACTCGCGCTGCAGGTTGGAGTCTCTCACGAGTGGACACCGTCGGCTCGTTTCTTAAGGGACACCAGCTAAGAGTGAGTCGACAAAAAGACGGCGACTTCTTCAGACAGCGTTTGGCTCGTGCTGAGGCGCAGGGGAATGACAGAGATGTGAAAAATGTTCTCGATAAGGCAGAAAGTTGAGGACAGGAAGCTTAGGAAGAGCAGCCGTTTGTTTGGAGGTTTCTTTTGCAAAATGGTGGAATACAGACGAGAAGCGCCACATTCAAAGAAAACAGGTCCAGAGGATGTTGAGAGATCAACACAGAGTACTAAACGCAAAGAGGCACTTGAATGGAAAATGGAGAATTTTCTCTGAGTGAACAAAGGGGGTGCTTCATAAGGCTTGTCTGGAGATGCAGTAATTTTTGCAGGAAAGCACATGATGCTACAAAATCACACGTCATTTGGGGCGAGAGGTTTCTCTGCGTTTGGAGAAAACTAATTGGCTGAAGGAAGGAGAAAGTTTCACATATCCAGCAATTTCAGTACTCCTCCATAATTGATCAATTGTCAAGTCAAGCCTGCTGCCAGTCGTCTGTGTCCCACTTGCATATTTTACAATTTTATTAGCTTGCACAAAAACCTACCACAGTAAAGCAAAAAAAAAAAAAAAAACTCCATGGAGAGACATTTTCATTCAAGGTCGAAATCCACACCAAATATTTACATCCAGTATGAAGGTGGGGCACAGTGATTGCACTAAGTAACTGGACAGCAGTCGGTCAGACAGCCTTAGTTAATTAGTAACATTACAGCTTCAAGGATTAAAACAGTTTTTCTCCCGTTCTTCTTCTGGTTCCTCTTACATAATGTATTGCTATATTCACATTCACATTTTTTCAATTGTGCTTCAACAACAACTTTAGATTCTCTTTATACAATATTAAAAATATGTCCTCTCTGCACGTTGACAACCATTTACATTTCAGATTTAGTTTTCTCCACCAGTCAAGCATTTCCTTAAAATAAATAATTAAGAAGGCAAAAAAAAAAAACAACTTATCAATTTTTTTTTTAATGTGCCAATATAATGCAGTCTGATCGGAGACGCAATGGTTTTCACGTCCATGGTGTGTTGCACTGTTTGTTTGTTTTTATTACCGTAACTCTAAAACCATTCCAACCATTTTCTGCTGACTTCAGTGCAACTGAACTGCTGGTTGTGCCCAAGTCCAGGTATGAAGTAATTATTGTCTGCAGTGGGAACAGTGCAGGTCAAAACTTCCCACAATATTCAGACAAATACCTTCATATGGACATGAAAAATCAAAGCTTACCATCAAATAACAGACTGCGCTGTGCAATTTCATTAATTCAATTATTAATCTATTGCTTTTTTTTTTTTTCAAAAACATCCCACATAAGTTCAATTAATACATAGTTCTTCTGTGTGGAGAGTACATCTAGATCCACGGTGGAACAACCAGTTTAGCAGCACTCATGGACTTTCTAATAGCACAGTCCACCCCAATTAGTCTCAACTGGGAGGAATGAAAATGACCAGTCAATGAGGTGAGAACTGAGACTGGGTGGCTCTGTGGTTTGGGAAGGCAGGGGTTGCTGAAGAGGCTTTCTCTGTGTGAAACAAATGAAACCAAAAACTACAGTGGAGGAAAATTCAGCAAGTAAAAGCTACAGCTGCAGTCTGCTCAGCTGCTAAGAAAACAGTGGAACTGAAGGCATCAAGAGAGTTCCTACTGGAAGATGACCAGATGAAGTCTTAGAGTTAGGTTTGAATTTCACAGTGGCGAGGGGACACCAGGACTGAGCAAGAAGTCATGTTTTGAAATCCAGGCGGTCAGGAGAGAGCTCCTCTTTTGGCTCTCTTGTCAGAAATTAGTGTGAAAGTGTTTACAGTGTCCTTCAGCAAAGCCTCAAAGATGCTGTCTGCCAGCTGAATCTTGACAAACAGTTCGTCCTCGTCGTAGTTAACCCACTGGGCCTCTTCCTCGTGGAGCTCCTGGACCTGACAGACAAAAACAGGCTCAACTTGAAAGACTGAGGGAGAAAACCAGATCATAATCATCCTGTTCTAATAACTTAATCATCATGTCTGGTTTCATAATAAACCACAACAACAGGATGCAACTTAACAGTAACTTTTAATCTTTAATTCAATTGCTCAGCTTACAAAATGCTGTCAATAAATAAAAAATTTGCCACTTTTCCCCTTTAGAGCCGAGTATGAACATATTTAAACAAAAGCTTTGGACTGTCTTGTGAACAAGTTGTAAAATGCAAATAAAGCTGCTGATGGAAGCATAACTATTTCACTAATTTGCATAACAGCAGCACAACTATTCCAAACAACATAAAAGTAGTTTGTGACCAAATTATGTTTCACAATTTAATCTAATCAATAAGGATTAAAGACTCTACTTTTAAATTTAGAAATATTTTGATATCAAAATTAAATTTGTACAAAATAGCAAAAAAAAAAAAAAAAAGTAAAATGTGTAAGTTAAATTAACAACACGAGAGACAAACTGGTTCAACCCGGAGCAGAATATAAAAAGTTTTTTTTTTAATCAGGTGTAATACTTTATGTTTCAAACACCCACAATTTCAAACAACACAGAAATATAAAATATTTAGGTCCTACCAGTATGTGATCCACTCTGTCCCGCTTCTTCCTGCCAAATTTGAGCATCTTTTGCCAGTCGGTCTTTTGATTCTCATCTTGTGTCAGACCGTACAGATTCAACACTTCTTCTGCGACAAATTCCTGTGCAGCATAAAAAAAAATCATCTTAGGTTATCTCATGTTTTAAAGTCTTAAAATGCAAAATAAACTAAAATATATCAAAATAAGTGCCACTCAAAATATATGAAAACTGAGATTGGGTGGTGCTGTGGTTTGGTGCTGTGCAAAGGGCTGCATGAACAATACAGTAGTATAGCTCACCTCTGACAGAGCACTCATTATTAAAAAAGGAAAAAAAAACATTTACAACAGATCAGAGTTAATGCATGATAAAGTGTGTTATTACGTGTAAACACTAATATGCTTTCTAAAGTGGTCTAATTAAACAATCCTGTATGGAAAAGTCACACCGGATATTTGGTATCTGCTGCAGAACTTTACCTGAATTTTGCTGATGTCTCCAGATGTCTTGACTCTGTGAATGGAGGAGGACTTGACTTGCCGTGGTTTGACCCACTGAGGCTGATTGGTGTTTGGGTCTTCAGCATAAATCTCCTTCAGTATCTCCCATGTCAGGTCATACACAGCCTGTGGAAAGGAAATGACCAGATAAAGAAGCTTCAATGTGTCAATTAAACCTCCAGTGAAGCTTTGACTATGTATTTTTGGTGATGAGCCTTTGAAGTTGGAACGTCTCTTTAACGTGACTAACATTTAGCTCTGTTCACAGATTATTGAACAGATCCAAGTCTGGCTGAGCCAATCCAAAATGCTATTCTTTCCGGTCAAAAGACACATTAGTAAATTGGTAAACATCTGCTATGAACAGGAATAATTCTGAGCTGTACTAAGCACGATACATTTTAAAATAAACTCAGTGTTAGGCTGGCACTTGGTATTAGCATCTTAAGTGACTTGGGATTGGTATTGGAGCCAAGAAATAAATACTCCTCATAAAATCCCTGGGTAAGTCAGTGCTCTCAATGTTTCTAGTTAAAAACTGCCAAGATGTTTTGGACTTATAACACAAACTCTTAATCCTTTTAGTTACTTAAAAAAACAAAAACTCAAGACACTCAGACCTTTGGTATGAGGCTGGTTTTGTCAATTTTATCTCCTTGATTTATCTCCCCTCTTAGCTTTACCTTTTTGTAGCTGCTGATGGAGAGGGCTTCCTGGTCCTGGCTGCTGGACTCTTTACCTAAATACCCCGGGGAAGGCGTCGGCTTTGGAAGATGTTCAAGGATAAGAGACCCCTCCCTTCCCAGGTCAAAGGTCTCCCACATCTCCTGTGTGGCAGAATGGACCATTTTCTCCACCTCTGTGGCCGAGTGGGGTACAACCATGGCAGGCTGCTCGGGGAGTTTGGGAGGTAAGGGGAGGGGTAGCTCAGGTCTCGGTGGGGTCTTCACCTGTGATTCCCCACCTAACGACGAAACCATCCCCCCCATGTGCGGCCCTGATGATGAGGCTGACCTCCCGAGTTCACCTCCCAGCTCTTCTTTCTGCTTGAGTCTCTGCTGCTGTCTCCGTGAGCTGAGCCCAAAGTCCTCATCGAACCAGTCCTGATCATCACCGAGATCCTCCAGCAGCTCACGACTCAGCTCCAGCTCAGCCAGACGCTTAGCAAGCTTCTCTTGACCACTGGGGCCAAACACTGGACTCTCCTGGGGGGAAAGAAAATATTTTTTTTCAGTCTCAAATTAGAGAATACAAAGGCTTTTAGCAAGTACAAGTAAGAGGTCAGCACTGGTCCAATCATATTATTGTAAGAGTAGTGTAAAAGTATTTTATACTTTTACACTTGAATCATTATCATGCTTTCTGTTGGGAAAGAAAAAACAACTTTCAGTTTTGCCAGCGCATCAATAGTCCGTCAGCACAAGGCTGGACTTTGACTGTACACATTAAAAAACCTCCAGCTCAAATAAACAACTTCTGTTTGTCAGAACTAGAAGTCATATCCCAGCTGGTGTTTTCTCACTGATTAGCTGGAAGTCATTTTCCAAAACTTGCATCATCGCAGGTTATTTGAGATTTGCTGCAGGTGTTTTAAAATTCCTCTTAAACAAGAATCAGAAACACACTCACTGATCTGTTGCACAGTTCAGGAGAAGACAGCTCCTCCTTCTCAGCCGGCAGAAAGAAGGGCAGGTTATCTTTTTGCTCCACTGAGGAGATCCACTTTTCGTCGTTATTTTCAACAAACGAACATCTATCGGACTGGTTGGCATTTCTGATCTTGTCTTCTTTCGCCCTTTTTATGTCAGCGCATTGCTTAAAGGAATCTTTGAGAAAGTTGTTGATGAGCTCCTCTGCGAATGTCCCCATCAGATCCCTGCTCTTCTGTTCTTTCTCATCAGTCTTGATTTCATCTGTAGGAATCAAGTCCTTCTTGACATCAACATCGTTTCTCTCAATAATGGCGGTCGTCTTCTCATTCTTCTCCTCCATTCCATCTTCGTCCGGGATGAGGAATGTGTGGGATTCGTCAGTAAAGTCCAAAATGATGTCCTTCATGTTGCCGTTACAAATCGGATGCTCAGGTTCTTTCTGGTGCTGTGAATTGAGGTGGGCTTTGTTCTTGAGTGGAATCTGATCGTTCTCATCCAAAACCATTTCATCTTTGGATTTAGTTTCCTTGTCAGACGTTTGTTCATTTTGCATTTCTGGATCTTCCCGTTTTTGAGAATCGTCTTTAACCTTTTTGTGCTTTTTCTCGCCTTTGTCAGATAAGTCGTCGAAGAACGAGTCCTCATCTTCTGTGGTGTCTGCATAGAGCTCAAACTTGTCGGGGAGGTGGGAGACTTTGTCTGGAGGAGCAAAGATGCCGTGCGACTCCTCACACTCAAAGTAAACAATTCCATCATAAGTGCCATTGTTGCTCCCCTCAGACTTGTCCAACTCCACGCCAGCCCAGAAGCCATTGGCAAAGCTGGTCTGCCCTTTAAATTTCAGTGTGCCCGGCTGAACACCTCCGACAAGAACCCGGTCTCCAAGGTGGAAACCTGGCATTTCATCTTCAATGGGAGGAGGAGATGCAGGTGCCTGGCTGAAAAACTCTGTCTTATTGTCTAATTTTATATCTTCTTCCTTCGGCTGGAGTTCCAGTAACTTTTCTGAATGTTGGGTTTGTTCACTGACGCCAGAATGCTGACTCATCTCCTCAGGTATTTCTTCTTCTTCTTCTTCTTCTTCTTCTTCTTCTTCACCATCTTGACGGTCAAATGGAGGGGTTTCCCTGGATGACTCCTTAGTTGAATGCTTAGTTTCTGTGTGGGGAATGGAGTTTTGAGACTCATTTTTAGAAATATGCTCGTCCCTAGGGGACGAATTAACTGATTCAAAGTCATCCTGATAAGCGTCCGTTCCAGCAGAAGCCTCAACATCCTTTATGAGTGGATCTTTATTGAGGGAGAAGCCCACTGAGTGTGGGGTAAGAGGGTGCTCAGCGGGTGAAGGGCTGCGGCTTGAATCTGGTGAAGCTTCCAGGTTGACAACAGCTGAAAAAGGAGCTCCGGGTGTAATATTATTTGACGTCACAGATTCCTCCGCCTCGGGTATTTTGTTGCGTTTCTTCAGCTCGTCCTGATCTAAACTGTCAGACAGAGTCTGCTCGTGTTCCTCCTTAGCAAAATTCGGAATGCCTTCAGATGCTGTTAGCTTCTCCTGAGAGTCGAGTTTGAGAAGGTGGTGAGACTGTTCGTCCTCAGACCTGGAGTTCACTTCCACATCCAACTCTTCCTCAATGTCCGATCTGTAATCAGACAAAGCCTTCTCCTCAGACTCTGGCTTTAAAAAAGATCTTGAGAGAGGCTCTGACAGATGATCGCTTTCTGGTCTGCTGTACACGACGACACTGGGAGAATCTTTGGGCAAATCTCTGGATGCGGTTCTGCTATCGTTCGGCTGAGGAATGGCATCTGCACAACAGGAGAGCAGCATGAATTGTAGGATTTTTAAAAATGATGCTACTTTTTAAATAGATTTCACATGGAAGCTACTCATCGATAATAAACTACTCACTGTGGTCTAATGATGCATCAATAAGCGTCCGGTCAGAGGTGGCGCTTTTGATTGCGTCAGACCTGAGAAAGAGCTTGCATTAAAATGATTCCCACGTTTTTTAAAATATGATGTACATAGGATTCCTTTCAAAGGCATTTAAGTTGCATTCTAATGTGAAGTAGGAAATTATACATAGTTCTTTACAAATACAAAGCTTAAAATTATGATGTAAATTTGCTTTCAGTCTGCCTTCACTCAGACATTCCTGAATAAACTTCAGTGCATCTAGTTGTGGTCAGAATTCACCTGATTACATGAGAAACAGCATCAACACCAAGTATAAATATTTATGCTGGGTTCTGTATGTTGTTTCACTTTAAACTAAACTATACTGAAGGCAGCTCCGTCATGTTCCTGTACCTGTGTGAAGAGGGTTTAACAGATGACTGCTCCAAAATGTAGTTGGAATCATTTGTGTGTGACATCGTCTCAGGAGTCGAATCTGGCTCTTTATTCAGTTCTGCCTTGGTTTTCTCAATAAAGTTGTTGTAGTTCTTTAAAAAAAAGAAAAGAAAAAAAAGGACAGAGTGCAAATAAATTAAGTGCAATTATTAAAAATTTGCCAAAACAATTAAAAGCAATTAAAAAATGTTATTTCAAAAGCATATGACTATCCAAACATATTTACCTCCAGTTTCTTCAACAGAGTTGCCTCCTGTGCCTTCAGGCGCTCCTTGTGCCGCTTCATCTGCTCTTTTTTCAGCTGGTGGGCCATGATCTTACGTTTCTTCAGCTCTTCCCTCAGTGCCTTGATACGACTCTCAATGTCACTCTGGTCTGAAATGTTTTCTACAAGAAAATTCAGATGTTAAAAAAACCATCTGAATTTGAAAAAAAACAAAACAAATCACAGCTATGAGGTGAACCCAGTCCAATGTTTGGTAGGGGATAATCCCCATTTCGCCCAGAGAAACTAGAACAGATTTTTGGGGGTATTACTGTACATTTTCTTTACTGAGAGAGAGAGTAAAGTTCATTTTCATAAACACAATGAACAGAGAGAATTATGCAGCTTAAAGGTTTATGTTTGTGGCCTGACGGTGAATTAAATGAATAAAACATTTAACTGCAAAACTGAGCCAGCAAAACTTCAGTTGTACATTAAGCAAAATGCAGTTTTTGCCTCTCCTATCCCAGAGCGAAGCAGTTAGGCATCAGTAAAGTGCTCGCATAATGTACTTCTGGCAGCATCACGTCACATTCAACCACATGGTGCCAGCAATAGGCTGCATTATGTCCATTCTGTTGCTTTATTTCTCCCATATTCATCTAAAAACAAGTTTAAATAAACACCAAGCCTCTAATAAGTGTGCATCTCTGAAGAGTAACTTACCAGACGGCATAGCTGTGGCGGCTCCGAAGACCTCAGGGAAAACCTCGCTGTGTGTCCGGGAGGTGGAGCGGTGTTGCATCTTGGTCTTACTGCTGCTGTCTAATGGAGAGGCAGCAGGGCTGCGGCTGCCCTCGACTGAAGCGGACTGCAAAGAACAGACAGGAAGAGGAAGAATGGAAAAAGGGATATTTACTACAGATAAACTGATAAGTGGAATCAATTATGGATGTGTGTGTGTGTGTGTGTGTGTGTGTGTGTGTGTGTGTGTGTGCGAACAAAACATCCTCAACATTTTTAAACTTGCAAGTGTGACCACAAAACATTTCTTTTACCTTTGCAGGAGGTAACTGTGACTCTGTGGAAAAGTCCTGTGTGTAGGTAGCATGGCTGCTCTGAACGGAGGCCAGAGGCGTTTCAACGACTGAAGCCGGCTGTGCTGAGGACGCGCTGAGTGGGTGCTGAGAAGCCGGCGCCTCTGTGTGTATACTGGACTCGGTCGTAATTGAGGAGCAATTGTCCTCACTTACAAGCTCTGAAAAGTAAACAAATTAAACAAATTTAAATTTTAAAAGATAATTATATGAATTCTAGAAAAAAATAATAATTAATGGGTTCTAAATTCACACCTGAAACTGTTAAGCAAAAAACTGCAGAATTTATTGTTTCAGAATCAAAGATAAGCTTTTTTTATGGTAATTAACAGGGGAAATAAACTAACTGATTTAGGGTGGGAAAGTTGTAAAAAATGAATTAAAAAGTTAAATCTGGTTGAATTTAAGTCCTGAACTCCTCCAATAAGAACCAGGAAATAAACTGTTTTGAAAGCACAGTCTCACCCTTCTCACTGTCAGATCTGGCCTCTGAGCTTTGGTGGTTAGAGTCCTGCGACCCAGTTTCACTGATCTCTTTTCCAACGCTCTCAGGTGTATTATGGTCCTTATCCAGAGGTCTTCTCTGGTTCCAGGCGGCTAAGGCCTCTTTCTCCATCCTTCGTACCTCCGCCTCCTCCTTGTCCAGTTGTTGTTTCCACTGGAGCAGCTCCTCTGCATGGTGTCGCCTTTGCATCAGCTTCTGCTCACGCTTGGTCAGAAACCTGCAGAGGTGCATGGTTGAAACATGAAGCAAAAAGAACCGAAGGATGAAGAGGAAGTGGATCAATAGATTTAGAAAGAGGATGGAAATGTAAGGAGAAAAGATCAAATGAAGATGGGAGTAGAGTGAAAGAAGAAAGTGGAAAATTAAGTAAATAGCAGCAGCATAAAATGAGGGAAAAAGAAGAAACAAGACAATGTGTTAAACAGGAACTCTAAAGAATCAAAAACACCCAAATCACCAAGACATCCCAGTTATTACTGCAAACTCACCTCAAACCTTTATGCAACACACACAGGGGGAAAAACACACATTCAATACATGCCTGAAATATTACTCCAAATAAAAATAATATACCCAGAAAATGTCAAACAAAGTGATGAAATGTTGCTCAGTTTGAAGAGGAATAGAAAAATAAGGGTGTAGATTTCAAATTCATGCATCAAACTCAAAGCTAGGGGTTGGTTGCTGATCTCACACATATCAGATATTTAGCAATTACTTAAAGATGAAATGAAAATATATGGAACTCACTGACAGCTTTGTCTTTTTTAAAAAACGCCTACATTCTAGTATTTTATTATCTGTTCTGAAAACGTGTCCTTTTCTTCCAAACCATGTTATACTCTATAAGTTCTACACGCAAAACATTGCAACTGTAGATTAAAAGCAGAAGTCAAGTATAGATGTGTTTGCAGTGTTATCTACCACAGCTGTGGGTGCTATGACAATGCAGTATTATTTAGCCGTGATCTAATTAGGAAGCTTTTCTCTTGACCTAATGCATACTGATAACAACTCGGACACTAAACTCCATTACAGCCAGGCACCATCTGTACTTATTATCCATTCGATGCAACAGTTGGATAGTAAAGGAGCAGGATAAGATTTACAGAGCTCATTACAGAGATGGAGGACACCGTTTTAGGTCTGTTTTCTACAAGATCTTTCACTTGTGAGTCAAAGTGTTTCATTGCAAGATGTGTCTGTCGTCGATAACTGGGCCACAGGTTGAACAACCCATTGATGTGTGGCAATTAGAAACAGCCTCAGATATTTTTCCTAAACATAATTCATATAAAGAGAGGGGGAAAATACTTAAATTGAAGAAAAGAAAGTTCCCATCCAACAAGGAAGGCTCCTATTAAATAAACATAACCGTAAACCTTCAAAAGCAGCAAGTAATTTGTACTTTTATGAATATCAGACATAAAATAAAACGTAAGGATTCTCTTTTCAGTAAAAGCTAAAATACTCAAAAATAAACAGAAATAATTTTATATTCAAAGTTGAAACTGTCGGAATATTAGCTTATTTTATTCTAGCAGCTTTCCATGGGCGCCTTTGTAGATTTCATTTCAACTCTTCTCCCAAAGACCCTCCTCAGACCCCACAAAAAAGAAAAACACACATTCACACTCACACACATTCAATCAGGCATTAACCACCAGCCCACCCTCCACAAAGTCTCAGTGGGTCACACAAGCATGTTCCCCAGAGGGGGCAGGGGGGTTGGGAGAGGGAGTGGAGCCAAGCAGAGCTAGGTAGAGAAAGAGAGCACTGTACAGTACCTGACCAACTGGTTGTAGATAAAGAGCTGGAATTTAGGGTGGAGGTTGGGAAGACAGACACTGAGGGAGGCCCAGTGGTGGGCCGTGAACACAGAGAAGAAGTAGTGGACAGGGGAACAGTGTCTACAACACACAAGCACGCAACAGACAAAGTCAAAAGAGCCACGTAAGGGCACAGAAACGCACACATACACGCACGCACACAGATTGTTAAATAGACAAAAAGGGAAAGAACATGTAGAGAGAAAGGGAGAGAGTAATGAGTAAACGTGGTTCTATTGCACAGAAAGTGTTTAGGAAATGGTTATGTGTCATTACAGCTAAGTGTAAAGAGATTAATTAATATTCCTTTGGTAAAAACATATTCAGCTAGCATCAGCTTCAGACTTGGGAATTGCAGTCACTATTGTTCATTATTATTATTGGGGAAAAATTTTATTGTGAGTTAGTGTTATGACAATCTGATAAAACTCTTAACTGATGTGTGCAAACACAAAAACTACCAGTATGGTTGGAATCGTTACTTTTACCATTTTCTTCTCTGCTGCTGACTGCATGACATCATTGATAAATATACATTTATTTGAAAATATAATTAAATGCAGGTATTTTGTTTGAAATGTTAGATTTTGTTATGCTTTGGCACAAACTGGCAACAAGGTCTTTAGCGTTTATAGCTGAGGTCTAAATGCGAAAACTTTAAAAAATGCAATTGTTCAGACTCCAAGGTCTTAAATAAGACTAGACCCTATGGCAGGGGTATGAAACCTTTAGATGTGTCCCTGATCCAACACGGTTCAATTAAAAACCGTAGCTTCCTCATAAGCAAGCATTTAATTTCATTAGTGACTTAAACCCAAAGTGATTAAGTCACACACCTTCAATTCGTCCCACTTTGAATTCAGATGTGTGGAAGCAGAGTTATATGTAAGAGTTTGACCCTTGTGCCCAGAAGTAAGTATGTGATCCATTTTGATCTTTATCTGCTTTTACTGAAAATGAATGTTAATATTAATTGCTCATATTTTAAGACATATTCATAATCTCTCACAAAGTTTTTTTTATATGAAAAGCTATAAAAGCTAAAGTTAACTGCAGCAGTGCAAGTTCAAGAATAAAGCAATATCAGCACACTGACAGTAAAGCACAAATGAAATGTTAAACTTGTGATAAGATGGAAACAAATTATATGAAAAACAAAAATTATAGGTGGTGAACTAATCCATGATATATAAATGAAATCTCGATGAATGGTAGCAATAAATGTATAGAAATGAAAACAAAATCTTTACTTCTCATCCATGTGAGATCGCATTTTCTGAAGCTTCTGCATGATGCTGCTGGTCTCACTTCCAGAAATGGAGAGCGAAGGAGAGGGGGTGCGGTTTTCACCAGGAAGCCTCTCAGACCCTGAAGGCTCTGACACCGGCACCTCCTGCAGATGTTCCAAGAGACAGACAAACAGGGAGTTCCTTTATTGCTTCAGGCTCTACTTCTGTAGAGCAAATAATCCATTCTTCCTTCCCTCTACTGAGGGTAAGTGAGTACTTACAGGGGGAGCGTCTCCCTCTGCATACTTGAGACGCTCCTTCAGTCTAAGTGTTGAGTTTCTCATCCGTTCAATCTCTTCCTGCTGTTTCAGCAACAACTGTCTTTCTTTTCTAGCTGCTCTGTTGGCTTCCTGGAGTCTCCTGATCTCAGCCTGAGAAAACATCATGATGTATAATAAGATAAAGCATTGCCCCCTTATAAAAGAAACACAGGAGTAACAGCCAAAGCATCATTTTTATCCCAGCATACCTGCTCCTGTTGGAGTTTAAGCAGAAGTCCCCTCTGCTTCTTCCTGATTGGTGGCATTTTGTCATCCTCTCCTTTGTCTCTCAGCTTTTTCTTTTGGTGCTCAAGCCAGGCTACTTCTGTCCTCGTCTTTTCCTTAAGGGCTTTCTGTCGTAGATGGAGCAGAGAGCTCTGGTGCTGCAGTCTTACCTCTTCATCCCTCATGTACTGACGCACCATTTCCATTGTGAACTGAGAAAAGCTGTCCTGCCCACCAGAAAAGGCTATGTGTGCTTCATGAGACTGCAGGAGGACCAAGAGTAGGAAGAAATGTTGTTTGTGTTTAAAAAAAAAAAATCAACACCATTTAGGTTGTAAAAAAAACAGAATGGTAATCATTTGCAGTGATTTTTATTGATAACAGAAGAAGAGTTTATATGGATCTCTGCGGCATCTTCTCACCTTGAAGGAACTGCATGACCCCAGCTCTGGGACCAACGTTTCATTGAGGCCGACTGCGCCTTCCTCCTTCTGATGGTGCGACTTCTCCATAGTTCCCCGACGATGAGATTCGGACGGCAGCAGAGAACGGAAAGAGCGCTCCTCTATCTCGTCCTCCGTCATGGACTCATCGAACTTTAGAGAGTACTCGGTGGCCGCAGATGTAGTGTCTCCTGACGGACCAGACATGATTTGTATATTGTACCTTTACTGTTCAATGCCAGGACAATTAACGGCAACAGTGCTTTTCCGCCGGGAATTTTATGCTGGCGGTAGATATCCATTAGCTTCTGATTACTAAGTGGATGCGTGAACCTACAGAGTGTGCCTGCTGTTCAGTACCTTTCTCGTCCCCTGCAGAGGCGATACTTTCGCTGTAGAGCGACTCGTTTGCTGCTGTTTTAACGTCCTCTTCAATAGAGCTGCTGGCTGCTTCCGCCTTCATCCTCTCCTCAACTCTCTCATTCTTCTGTTTTCTCTCACCAGACTGTGTGTTCGGGCTTTCTGTGTGGTCTGATGGAGCATGTGATGGACTGGTTTGGCTGCTTCCATGTGGAGACCCGCTGAGGATGGAGAATTAAGCAGGTTCAGTGTCTTTGGTTGCTTTTTGTTGGAAAGCTACAGAAAGAAGGTTACTGGTACCTGATGTTTGGTCTTCTGAAAGATGGCGAGTCAGACTGACAGAGGCTGTTTTGTGATGCTGAGGCCTCTCCAAACCTGATCCTGCCATCAGAAATCTCACTTTTAAATCTAAAATAATACCCAGAAAGAAAAATGTGTTAGATAAAAAACTATTTACTGCATCAAAGTTAAGTTTGAGAGATGTTTGGAACAATATAGCAAAAAATTGTACAACTTTATGAACAATTCTTAGGATTAACTCAATTCAGACTTTGGTTTAGCCAAGATGCAAGTATAGATGCCGCAAGACCAGGACTTTAAAGGTGAAGTATTTTGTAGGGGTGCACCAATTTATTGCCCAGCTGATTTATCTGTGCCAATTCCTTCATTTTGGGAGATTGGTTAACGGCCGATACTTATACGTGTAGCTGATCTTATCTACCTTAGCAAAGGTCTGAAAATCAACCACTGCCTCTTTTGCTCTCCCGTAAGAGAAATTTGACTGATAGACTGGCCCACCAGTTCATGTCTGCAGGTCTAGTTAACAATGGTCACCCCACTGTTACCGGTTCATTAACTTTCTTGTTATATTTCATAACATTTCAGAAAAAAAATTTGTGAAATCAAAATCAACAATATACAGGGGAGAACTGCTCTGTGAGACTGAAGCTCAGTAGCTTGGAAACTACAGCTTTGAGGCTCGTTGCCCCGCAGGCATTTTGCACAGCTAAATGGTTGCCATGGGAGATAAAAGGATTTCTTAAATATGCATAAAACAATCAAGGTAACACTCCAGGTATGTTTTTAAATGAGAAAATAACATTAGAACAAACCTAAAAAAAAAATTTTAAAAATGTTGATTTTGCAAATGATTACCATTTTAAACAAGCAATACAAATGTGAAAACACGTGAAGATAAATATTTTCAGTTGAGAATGGGTTGTGCATGAACACCAACGAATGTTGTGGTTTACCTGCTAGAGTCTGCCTTGTCTTGTTTCTTTGTGTAGGGACTATTTAGTTCTTCCTGCTGGACCAACATCGCAGAATCAGTGGCAACAGGAGGGATTATCAAATGCCCCGCAATCTGGGATCGTGCCAGGTCTGTCATCTGACGAGCCAGAAACAAAACGATTAAGTAAACATTCAACTGTTTACGTAGTATTCTTCTGTCTCTCTCTGACTGTTTTTTTTTCTAACTGAACAATCAGCTTTTGATAAAAAAACTGGAACATAAGATGTTTTTGGGCAAAGAGGAAGGAAGTTACTGCTAACCTCCTTAATGTGTCGGGCAGCATCTGCTGTGTATCGTGCTGCTTCAGCCTGTTGGCTCATCATCTTAGAAGTTGACTCTTGGAGACCTTCCAAAGTTTGCTTTTGTGATGTGGCCAAGTTTTCCTGCAGCTCTAAATGAGCCTAGACAAAAATCACACATGAACATTGGACACATATCAATATAAACATCTACATTTTGGAATTGAAAACATGGAAAACAAGAGTGAATCTTCAAAGAAAAGTATGTATAATGGAAAAAGGGAGTATTACTCTGGCTACTCTCTGTCTGTTTTCTTCCAGTTGGAGTTTTGTCTCGAGAGCTTCTCTTTCAGTCTTGATCTTCAGCTCATAGAGCTCCTGCTCATGGCGGTGCTGCTTGGCCTAAAGGTTAAAGTTCAAGGAACGGGTCAATAGAGTAGATTTGTAATGGTATGAAATGGTATGAGACAGGTAAGGTTTATTAGTGAAATGTTTTCAGTGAAAAAGTTAATTTTAGTGCAAGTGCAGTAATATTAAAACAAAATGTCTTCAAGGGACAACAGCTTTTTTTGAAGCGTTTGTGAGACTTTGATTATTTTACTAAACAAAATAGCTAAATCAAGAGCCAAAAAATCAATGTTATCAAAAATGTAATATTGTGCAAAATCAAAATAGAAAAAAAATGCTTTATTATTTTTTTCAGCTATTATACTTAATCTACATACTAGAACACTCTGAATACAACATAGCTGAGTTGAGGCAACAAATTGCCACTATTTTTATTGATAAACTAATGTAACGACTATTATCTATACATTAATGATGCAGGTAATTACACAAGAGATTTCCCTCCTTATCTTCTCCAACTAGCAAATGTCCTTCGTTACCTTGAGCATTTGGGCCAATGATGCGCTCTCCTGTTGTGCCATGGACACACCCATTAGCTTCTCCACATCTCCCAGCTGCTTGATTGACTCTTCAATGGTCTCCAAATATTGCAGTTCTGCTGCCATGCGCTGCTGCAAGACAGCAGGTGAATATTGTAGCTCGCCTAGAAGAAGGACAAAGAAACAAGGTGAGAAACATCTGGTATATTTATCTTTCCTTTGGTGGAAAATAAAAATCAATAAAACATTTATGTGCTTTTCATGTACCTGTGGACCATGACTCTGCTCTGCTGGATATTTTTGGATTATGAGAGCTTCTTCTCACATGCTCGCTGAGAGAGTCTGCAGTTAAAGAAGCACTGAGGTCTGGAGAGCAGGACGAGGAATCCAGTTTGGGTCTGTGAAAATGGCAAATCAAATATTTGTTATTGCTCATCTGAGGAAACCATATCAGTAACTTGCAGGTGTTGCAATTCCTCAACATGAGGGGAATCAATTTTACATTTTTAATCTACTGAGATCTTCTAAGAAATAATATAGGAAACAAAATAAAAAACAGTTATATACTTAAAAAATGGTTTCTGTGATTACACAGCAGATTCAATAATTTTATTAATTATAGATTTGAATTAAGTTTAAAGGACTGCTGCATACTTTCTAAATTTGACAGCCAGTCTTTGCAGAAATGATCTGGTTGGCTAAGGCAGCTCTGAGGTGAACAGAATGACAGGATTGCCATAAACACATTCCGGCACACAGCAGGGAAAAAGGAGACAAGAAAATGTAATAACATTCCAATGAAAGAATATAACTACAGAAGGATAATTTAATGTTCAAAATGTGATCAAATATAATTAAGTTGAAGAAATTGTCTGTGAACATACAACTTATATGCAAAACCTTTTAATCAGAGGCAAATTTAACAGCCAGTTGTCATAATGTCAGAATCTTGCCAGAATGTAAAGCCTTCACATCACAGGAAACACAGACATGCCCCAGAATTCAAAGAATCTGCCACCTGGGTTTCATGGTACCAGTACAGGTTCAAATGTCTCTACTTCATGAAGAGAGATTAAGAGGAAAAAAACTCATTCCCTTTGGCATACCGCCCAACCTGCAAAACAAAGTGGCCACTGTTTGCTACACTTGTGTTGAACTGCTGCTTGCTCGTGTTGCTTGGCGCTAGATGCTAAACAAACAGGACGACAGCAGAACACTCACACATCCCTGGTTAAGTGCATTTTAGTAATTAGCCATGCCTTTGTGAATTTCACTTTGGTGGCAAATGATCTTTACCAAGAAGAGATTGTGGAACAACTTTAAAATTAATTTAACCTGAGTGCACAGAGAAGCCTATTTTAGCTTAAGAAAGTAAAAAAGGAAGTTAGACTTTTATTTACTACAGATTGATTTACATATTGAGTTCAAATCTTCAGCAACAACAACATAGCAGGTTTCCTGGCTGATCAGCTGTTACAAATTGAAGCAAACAGTCAAATATTTGTTGTACTTTTGGTTCTTCGCAAACACTGTAAATACTTTAGGAAAGTCCAAACATAAGGGAAATTATAACACCAGTCTGTTAACTATCAAAAACAGTTAAGTCTATAGCTGCAGATCTGAATGCAGTTCTTCAATTCAATTCTGTCCCTGAACCCATTTTTTGTCTCACACACACACGGACACACGCACAAAAACAAGCATAAATTAAAGAACAAACACACATACACACAGCTGCGTAAAATTGGACTCTACCCTCTTTAGCACAAGGGATCAATACACAACCTTGATTATTAGATTACACTGTCGCAACAGATCTGGTAGTGTTCACAATTTTTTAGACTTTTACCACATAAAATAAATATTTTACTTGTACGTAAAATTAAAATGACAAGTTATTGGTGTGTAACCATGTAATTTCATTGTGTAGCAGCTTCTCACTCTACAGAGCAGCAAAAAAAATGTGTATACTGTAGCAGAGTATTTTAATAAAAACAGATTTAAGACACAGCACTTGCATACTTTAGCATCTGGACAACATCAGTGATAAAAAGAAAAATCAAGTCATTTTAAACAACACAGTTCACTCTTATCTATTTATATATATTATATACATATATACACACACACACACACACACACACACACACATACATATATGTATGTATATGTATACATATATGTAGAGGACCCGAGCTTAGAGGATGAAAGAGACCACCCGCGGAGGGTGAGAAGGGAATTTTTTTTTATGGCAATAAGCGGAACTCTATGAAGAAACTTTATGCGTTTAAATATAGGAATAAAGCAAGAAAGCATTTCAAAATAAATGTTTTCTTTAAACTCAAACGGAAGTTTAGATTTGTGTATAGTGGTTGAGTTGCTATAATTCAGCTTAAAAAGCATAACTGTTTCTTCCGATGAGCTCATCTTCCGATGAGCAAGAGTATCTTTTTTTGAGTATACTATTTAGTTATTTGAGTTACAAAGTAAATCTGCGTAATTTCAGGAATGTCAGCTAATTAGAAGACTCCTGCTTTTCAGGCGCTGCTGCTACTAGAAGCACTGAGGTCCTATTATACTCCATGGTGGCATAGAGTTTTGCTAGTAGCTCATGTTTCAGGTTTACGCTGAAGTCAAACTGGTTTTTCCAGCAAATGTTTTCTCAAATGAAATACCAGAGTCCGCTGTTTCCTAAAACGTCTCTTTAAGAACTTTGAATGATTCTGTCTAATAAAAATACGCAAATTTGATGCAATACATAAAAAATTGTTAAAAGCTTAGAAGGCCAAATACAACAAAAGCAAACTCATGTTAACACTCAATTTTCATGAATGGCCCATTCCCAAACCTCTGTACAGATCACCTCATAAAGATCAGAATGAGGTGAGGACTTTGTATGACTCACTGATGAGTCGTACAATGTCTTTCACAGCCATCCATTGTGAATGTTGGCTAGTGATTATGTGTTAAGCAAGAGGAAGCTGCGTGTTCATCAGTCTGGATGGAGGTAGTAAGTCTACTACAACACAAGATGGATGGGTTTTCAAGAACAAAAGGTCTTTTTGAAGAAGAATGTGAATGATTTAAGGATTAGGTTGTACAATAACAAATTAAACAAACCTCTTTCTTAATTGTAATCTGCATGGGACTTTACCTTTGTGGAGAATAGGCTGAAGGTTCTCCTAATGTGTCAGAATCTGCACTTTTGAGCTGAGCTTGACTCAAACTTCTGTCTGAAGCTCTCTTTTTGTGGTCAGAGGAGAGAGTTTCTGAAAGTGGGGAACTCCTCTGTTCTTCTACAAGAGTTGCGTCACTCTGGTCTGAAATGGTTGCTGTAGACACATAAAACTGTTTTTTTAACACCATAGAAACTAATAAACATTTAAAAATGGGCACAGTGATTCAACACAGCAAAATGTAATTTTTATGCTTTGCTATTAATAGTAAGACAATATTCCAAGGTTGCCTCAATCCACACCACTTGTTGTTTCAACCCAATTTTTCAAGCCCATCTTTTGTGAACCGTCGTTATGGATGACTTTGTACCAATCTTTACAACTAAAAGATAAAACTAAGCTTAAAAAATTTCAGCTCAGTTTAATGTGTTGTTAAAAAAGATGATTAAACGTTGCCATTTACATATTGATTGATTTCCAATTTGCCCAAAACAGAAAAAAAGCCAAAACACAATTAACACAATTATACCTCTTTTACTGGTGGAGTGCCTGGAAAGCGGTGAGGAGGCAGGTGTTGAGCCAGGGGAAATGCGCTGTGAGCGACTGGATGAATAAAAAGATTAATCTTAGCAATAAATCATTTCTGTACTATTATGACCTTTGATGAGATTTTTAAAGTGATCATGCTAATACGACGCAAGTAAAACAAAGGAGAATATTTGCCACAACAATTAGGATAGATATCTATATAAATGATCAAATTAAATTATATTTTACATAAGATGTATATTATTAATGAAAACAATTTATGTCATTACCTAAACTCAAACCTGTATGTGGCTACATGGACTCATCATTTGCAACATGACACGTAACTCACTATAACAACCAGCCAACACTTTCTGATACATGTGCAAACACCAAAATACAGAAACAATATATCTAATAATAACGCTTTTTAGTCTTTAAGCAAAAACTCAAAGAAATATTGTATTTATATGTGCAAAGTTTTCATTCTTTCCAGCTGTGTGACATGAATGCCACCCAGTGGTCATGCTACAGACGTCTCAGTATTTCTGTTACCTGGGTGACCTGGGGCCTCTTTTTAGATGGCTGCTGGTTTTGCTGCTATGTGATGAAACAAAGTCATCCTCATAGTCTGCTGCTTCATTTTGGCTGTTTTCAGAGTGTGGAGAATGAGGAAGTGGAGAATTATTCTCTGAAGCTCTCTCACTTGCTAAAATATAAAGCAGAGGAAAGAAGATATCGTGTTACTTCCAACTGTGTGTGTCTCATAAATAAACTGGATTTTGCAGTAGAAACATCCTACAGCAGAAACCACTGATGGATGAATTTACCTTTTATAGAGCCTTGCACATTTTTCGTGAAAATATTGATTACGCTCAGAGGACTTCCTTTGTTCAGCTCTTCCCATGGTGCTTTGCTGCCATTAAGTTGTGTAAGGGGCGGGCTGAGGGCTGCATACTCCGCTGCCTCCCTCTGGAACTCAAACAGTCGCCTGTTATGACTTCTTTTACCTGCGCTGTAGTCCGCTGCCTCCAAGTAATCTGAGTTACACCCATGGTTGCTGGTGTAGTGAGGAGGACTTTCGTATTCCTCAGAGAAACTTCCTTCACTAAGAAGAGGACCCTCACTAATGGAACCAGCACTTGAATCGTGGAGATCAGTCTGACACGAATACACCAGATTCTCCGGTTTTTTAGTTTTTATTCTTTGTACTAGTTTTTCTGTTCTCTCTTCCATACCTAGGTCATCAATAATCCTCCTGTCTTCTTGGGTGTAAGTGTTTAAAGTTAACCCATTTACACCAGGAGAACCAGCATGTGGATTTGTCAAACTGGTGTGTGTCTTTCCATTTAAGTCATGCAGATTCCCGGCTCCTGGAAGAACTATGCCAGTATATGAAGTATTAGCTGCATTTGAAAACGCTTTCTGCGCCCTAAAGGAGAAGTCGTTATTTTCTGTAGCATGAGCAAAGGTTCCTGTCCAGTGATCAACATCAAGGCTAGAAGTTCTGGGGTGCAAAACGGTATCAACGTCAATGGAAGTCGCTGCACCGTAGTTGATCCCTTGTCCAGCGATCCTTCGCGCCTCCGTTTCGATACGGTTTGAGAGGGATGTGGCCTTTGCCTTCAGGGCTTCAATACGAGACATTCTGGTCGGGGACTGGAGCTGAGGCGCTGTGGCCGGCTGTTCAGTGTATTTTCTGCTACTAGAGGCTAATGCTGCCTCCAGCCTTAAAAGCTGAGAGAAGAGATGTTCATTAGAAGCTACTTGTACGCCGCTGGTGGGTTGAAAAGCTGGATGATCAGGCTGAAGCACAGAGGTAAACTCAAGATCATTCCTGCGAGAAATTAGAAAAGAAAAATGTCTCACAAATAATCAGAACAAAAATGAGTGAATTGAACATAAAGAAAGAAAACCAGTTGAAGCAAATACATTTTACATAAATCAAACAGTCTACTCAATATGAAAATATCTGTAAGTGGAACAAAAACATATACTGTTTTCTTGGAGCTTTCTTTTATCAGTATATCTTTGTCTATATCCATCCATGTGATATTATTATTTAGGGAAAATAAAATCACTAATAATTGTTTTTAAATTAGATGACAGAAAGAAGTCAGTTATTTGTGTTTTTTTATGCACCGATTGCAGAAGACTGCACATGTTTTCTGTTTTATTATTCCTTTGATATTAAAAATACTTGTTTATTAACCTAAGTCGTTAACTGAAAGTTCAAGTCAATGGTTGGTTTTTCTGGGTAGAACCTGCATAACTAGATAAAATATAGCAACTTTGTCTTTTGAGAGTATCAATTGTGGCTAATTTTCTGTCTGTGGAGTTTCTCACTCTACAATGTAAAGGAAGTTCATACTCAGATTAGCAAACATTTTGCAGCAACTCAGTACCTGGATAATGGCAGTGGCGGCTGCTCATTCAAAGACATGTCACTGCTTGAGGGGCTTTGCGAAACCCCCATTCTTTTGTTTTCTTTGTCCGACTCTCCTGAAGGCTGGTACATGGGTCTCTGGAAAATAATCATCGTTAGTCACACTTCCACAATGTTTTGTCCTCAAATTAGCTTTTAAATATAAAAAAGAGAAACTTTCTTATTTGAAAGCCTAATACCATCTGAATGAAAGGTGCAGAATGTGGCTCAGGTGTTGCCTCGCCGAGTCGGGAGTCTTCCAGAAGCAATCTGGTGTAGGTCTCCTGCAGTCGCTTTTTAACAGGGGCCACAACTGCCTCAGAGGAAACGGTCGCAGTTCTTGCTACTTCTCTTTGTTTCTTGTACAGCTCCTGCAATCTCTGATTTCTTTTTGCTGCCTCCTCTTTTACTGCTCTCTTCTCTTCTGCCTGTCGCCTCTTTCTCTCCTCTTGTTGTTGTGCGATGTATTGGCGAACCGTATCTGCATTATAGTGCCGCTTCTTGACACTTTTGCTTGTTCTGTCAGTATTGTCAGGCTGGCGTGCGATGGGGCTAGCACTCCGGCAGACCCTGGAGCTGGTGTTTGCCACTCCTGTAGATCCCCAAGCAGAGACTGGCGCCCTCGTCCGAGAACCTGACCCTCCTCTTCCTCTTCTACTACCACTGACATCCCGGGATCTTTTACGAGCACGCTCTTCCATTTCAGCTGATTCGCAATCCAGCTGAAGGTCATTAAGAATCCCCTGGATGTCTACTGACAAAACATCTGTCTTCACTCCCCGTAGCGTCTTGTCCTGAGCTGAGGAAGAAGGGCTGTATGAGGCCGTAGGGCGGCTGGCCGTTTGCTCCTGAAAAGCACTGCGAGATCTCTCTGTGCTGCTTGGCCGAGAGCGTCTCCTCTGTTCTGAATGTGGGTCCGAGTGGTGATGGGAAGCTGGTGAAAAATGTAAGGAAAAAAAGAAAGAGATGAGATGTGTAAGTGAACAGTGCACAAATTTTCATGTCAGTATGATAAACCTACCACAAAAACAGACAAAACATTGTTTAAATCAGTTTAGTTCTGAGTTTGAATTCAAATATAGGATTAAAAAGGTTAGAAGAAAACTTTATTTACTGCTTAGAAATGGAAAATTATTGAAATGTAACCAGTGTTTGCTGAAGTCTGCATGGCCTCTAAACCTGAGGTTTGAGTACACATCCTATTAGTTAGGCTTAGTCCCCTTTATAATTTATTCAAAACAATGATGTTACTTAGTCACATTATTTCTGTCCTGCTTTTAAAAATTTCATACGTTTAGTTCCTAGAAATGTTATGTTTGTTCACTTTTTACATATTCATCTTTTGATAACAGAAACTTCAATATAAATAATAAGTAAAACCTAGATAATAAGTACATAAAAACAGATTATTTCAAAAGTAGATAATTATTAAATCCCATTGAATGCTCAAGCAAATGACTAAATTCTATATATACATATCTGAACAGTAGAACAGATCCAGAAAGGATCAACATAATGAATGAGGCATGGCCAGAGGGTTAACAGCGCCGACTTTAATCTAGGCCAAATTGAACAATCCCATGGACCATCTAATCCAGATAGATTTTTTTTAGAGCACGTCTGTGAAGAGCTTTACTGAACTTCACACACACTAGATGACACATGCACTTGGGCAGTCAATAAATATCAATTCATGTATTATTGTGCATTCAACTTGACAAGCCAGTCAATCTGTATTTGTTCCGGTCAGTGGCTCGCACTGCAGACATATTCAAAATAAAATGGAAGGCAGAGACTCGGAGTGTGTGAATGCAACACCAACACTGAGTCAGAGACCTGAAACAGCTCTGGATTTGGCTTATTCTGGTGAAAACCAACACAAAACCTACATAATTTAGTGTAATTTAAATTCAAAATTTATGTTTAACATAATGTTATAAATAATAATATAAAAAGCAAGTTCCCAATTTAATAAACAATTGTCAACAGTTAAAGCCTTCTCAACCTAAATAAGTTGCAACCAAGAAAAAAGAAAAGTAACACTAAAAACAAGGACAAAAATTATAGAGGAAGTAAATTAACTGGCTAGAATCAGCTCATGTACCCCTTGATCAACCCTGTCTGGGTTTATATAAATTAGTGAAAGCGTCACAGCTGGTGGATATTGTTACAGAGTGAAAAGGATTCTTAATTATCTACTTTCATTATTAGTGAGCTGCTCACAGACATAAGAGGTAACAGTAAGGCTGAAGGAAGCACTGCAAAGTTGGTGTGTTTTAACCTGTAGAGATCTGTTATGGAATAAACTGGAATATGAGAAACTTCTGAACTAAGATGAGAAAGCAATACTGTTAATATGATATATTACAGCAATGACGCCCAAAATGATTAGCTTAATTTCTGTATCTTATCTTGCTTTAACATTACATGATGTCCCTATCATATTCGGTGCCATCCTGCATCTCAGCCACTAAAATTAAATATTGGCTGTGTGTATTAAGGGCAGTTAGCCTGTCCAGAGGGTCAAATCAATTGGCAGGGCATGAATGGGTGACACCAAAAATATAGTATCCTTATAAATATGGCATCCAAGTAGTCCGTTGTCATTGCAACGACGACTTCAATTTGATGTATCATGAAGTCCTTCTGGTAAGGAGCAATGCCAAAAGCCAGCTTCTTGGTTTAAAATAGCAAAACCCTGTTTTACAGCATGTTTTCTCCCATATACACGTATGTTCTTAAAATAGGAAATAATGATCGGAAAAAAATGTATACATTTTTATATTAATAAAAAAACATGAGTCGTCTTTTATAGTAGCCCTGAAAGAGAAATCTGAGCTGACAAAGTATTAAGAGGTCAACACTTTACCAAGAACAGGGAAAGTTCTGCTTTAAAATACTTAAGAGGATCTGTACTAAAAGGAGGAATAAACTGAGGGCTAAGCTATACAGGGAAAAATGTGACAGAATTTATGACATAAGCATTTATGCCCAATTCACTGCTAAGTATCTGTATCTGTACTGCAGTGTGTTAATTATCTCAGCCAGTTTGATGCACGACTTTTGACAAGATTGCACTTAATAAAATAGAATTTTACTGATATCCAGATGCAATATGCATGGGGACATTTTTAAAAACAATTACAGCTAGCTAGTTTATTCACAAGGTTTATAAAATACTTAAGCAATAAACCTTCTACCTTTTAGTACAATTAACACAGACATTATTGCAAAGGCCAACAGGAGTTGGATCGAGAAAGCCATTCAGAATTGTTGAAACCACGTATACTGTCTGATGTTTGCCTGTAACCACTTCAAACAGCATCTCATGACAGAACATTATGTGCTGGTATGCATGGCGGGTTAACAGTTCATGTTCCTGAGCCGCACCTGTTCGGGTCTGTCTGCCAGCTGGGTGGAAATTGTGCTCTTCACTGGGTAGCTTTGGAGCAGGACCTAGTACCATCTTGACCAGTTTTTGGCCCTCACGCCATGATGCAGGACTAATCACTGCAAAAGGAACAACATACACAGTTCAGATGGGAGTGCTGAAAATGGCACTACGATAAAGCAGAATGACATAGGTAAAGGGAAACATGAGTGTACGGTTCTATGAAGATCTTTAGTGATTAGGGTAAAGTGGCTAGAAAAAGAAAATAAATTAATCTTTTCTGTAGAAATTACATTTGTTAGGTTACCTTTTTGACAACCTAACACCTTTGTCCCGTCTAAAAGGACTTCCTTTGACACGGCTCACCTGCTCTGACAGATGACTCAATGCATTGCAATGTCCTGTGCACAAAATATTCAGAACAGTTCCAAGTATTCTACATCAAATAACCAAGCAGCTGTTTGAGCCGAGTTGATGAGCCAAGTGAACCTGGCCGCAGATCGCAGACGTCTATTTATAGCAGCGTTCCAACATGAAGCACAGACCAGTCAGACTTGAGGGACTGCACGCATATTTCTGAGCAATCTGTTGGATTTCTTCAGAAGATAACTGTCAGTCTCGTACTAACACATGTTCATAATTACTAACACAGCAAAGTAACTTTGGTTATAATTTGACTTACTTGAACTTTATGCGGCCAGATTTAACTTGGACCTGATTATTCTTGCTTTAGAACTCCCTTAACATGATGTGCTCTATGTAGCTGCTAAACAAATAGTGAAACTGAGGCGAACAGAAAGACAAGGAATGACCAAACACTGGGGTAGATGACAAGAACAACAGAAGAGATTGTTCACAGCAAGTTTTTACAAACATGACAGCACACTATGCACCCTAACCACCTGGTCTAACAACACAAGAGAAAAAGAAAAATCAGATTTCTTCCTGCTCAGTGAGACCTTAACAACCAGCAGCATCTAGTTAGCTTCCAAGCAGTTTTTACTCTTTTCTGATATAATGAAAATAAGGGGATTTTAGATCTCAAATAATCCACTTTTGTCAAACACACACACTAAACAACAACAGAAGTTGAAATAAGGAGCCAGAATATTGTATGCAGTCAACTTCCAACAACTGTCTGTGTTGTTTCCAGCCATGCAGAAACAGCTGGTGTTTAACCAACAAAGATTTAAAGATTTTCTTTTTTTTAATCCTTTGAATGTGAAGCTTTATTCTCAAATGTCCATGTTGCTCAAGGGAAGCACTGTACTCGTGGATTCCAAAACTTTAAAAGTGTTAAAACTTTTAAAGGAGAAACAATCATTGGCAGGAGAAACAAAATTAATAAAAACAGCACAAAGAAGCACAAAAACCAATGAAGATGGTAAATAATCACATGCACCCACATAAAATGTTTTGCTTGATCTGGTGGTGCATGGCTGAAGTCTGGTTGTGTCTTTGTGTGTCTTGTTGGTTTTAAAGCGCATTTAATGCATAGTAGAAAACAAATCTATGGGGATTAGGGTCATAACTCTGGATCAGTAGAGCAGTATCCCTGGTTAAAATAATGTAGTGCTTGGAAAACTGTGCATGTAAGACAAATCTAGGTCAGCAGCATAGACCTCAGAGCCCATCGTTTAATCTACGAGCTCATCTGATGTGAGTACAGACTTTTCACATCCATGTCCTCGGGTTGCTGGCTCAAAAGAGTGCAGAGCAGACTGAAGGATAGCTTTTACCCTGACACTACCAGGATAGTTGAAGACTAAAGTAAGACATTATCAAGTCGATTCAAAAATCCTTTTTTGATCCCAAAGGAAAATTAAATGTTGTAGCTCATTAATTCACATTGTTGTATTAAAAGGTCAACGCCCTGTCGTATATACTCAAATAGCTGTAGAACAGTGGATGAGTAACAATAAACAGCTACACTATCCCTGTGAATGTGGCAGGACTCATTTTATAGACATTAAAGGAAGTCTGTTTTGGATTCAGCAACCTAAAATGTTTCTAACAAGAAATTAATGGCAGAATAGAAGAGAAGCATAAAGCAGAAGTCTGGTGGTTTTCCCATTTTTCATCATAATTAAATGCAGATTCAGTACTGTGCTAGCCTACATACTGTATAGTAAAGAGAACTATACCTGGTTTAAAATTCTGCTCAGATACCAGGGGAACTTTTTGGACCTTCCTGATTGGTTTGGATGGCCTCTTCTCCTTGGACCTTTCTGTTCTCTGATGCTGATTCCTGAATTTGCTGCTCTCTATACAGAAAGGACAAATAAAGAAAATACCCAACAGACTGAATAAAATTGAATTTCTTATTTTGGATACTATGTGTACAAAAAAACAGCACAACATTTCCAGTTAGACATAATCAGATAACTTGCAGGTATAGTAAGGTAAAAAAAAGAAGACATTTTCAAAGTCACGAACATTTCTAGTCACATTGATCCTATAATTTAAAGGCCTTTAACTGGATGAGATGAGGAGGGAAGAGTTTTCTTTGCCTGTATAGTTCACAGAATAACCTGTTGTGCTGTTCTGCATGTAAGCAAGTTAAGAAATACATTTGGCTGTTACAAATGTGAAAACAGAAGGAGATTGTGTAAACACCATGATGACTCAGTAAAATAATGGTATTTTGACATACATAAGATTCAGATTCTCATCTTATCCTCTGCCTGTTCCGATACATATTTTTTCTTTTATAAAACTAACATTCAGAGGCATTACAAAATTAAGTAAATCCTATGCAATCGTTGATTTAATAGACGTATTAATCTCAATTACATAAAAAAAAGACAACAGAATTTTAATCAAAACACAAGAACAACAAAGTTGCAAACCTGTCCAATTAATCAAGACAAAGTGTTTGGGGTCTTGACCGTTAGAGTCAGGTAAACTAAAACACTGAGTGGCCTTGTAAATATATTTACCAGGAAATTGGTGTGATACGTCTCTGTAAACTTTTCTGTTGAAGTTATGGAATTTGTCGTCTTTCCAAACTTTACCATCAGGAATCTGGACCTTTGTCTCTGCACTGTTGAAACCTGTGGATAAAAAAAAAGAAATGCATTGCAAAACTTTACTTCTTACTGAAAAGTACAAACATTATTCTAATGTAGGCAGTCAAAACATAAAAGCTTGAGGACTGAGAAAAATGCATGTATTAAAATACCTTTGTATATAGGTGCTGGCGGAGCTGCTGTAACTTTCCGTATCTTTGCTGCTGGCATGTTGCTTGAACCAACAGTGTCACCCTCAACAAATGCAACAATGGGCCTTTCAAGACAACTCTTGGACTTTTCCTTGTCTGTCATCTCCTCTAAATGTTGCCTCTGTCTTCGAATGCGCTCCTTCAGTTTTTCTAATTTATCATCCGGCTGATGTCGCCTCAGGTTTTCCAAGCGTTGGGAAACTGAGCCCGGACTTGAGGAAGGAGTGCTCTCCCCTTGGCGTGAAGAGCTGGGCGTCCGAGCAAAACTCTTTGATTCGCGACTATCCATGACAAGTTGTGCTTTGTGAGTGTTCTGCTCTGTCTTCAGGCTGTCCAGGACAGGCTGGTCATTGAGGTAGCGCACCTCGGCACTCTCCAGTGCAGAGAAGCGTGTGCTGTCCAAGTCCCGGGCAGTCTGCTTGTCCCTGGTGTCTCTCTGGTAGATCAGCTGGCTGAGTAGAGGATCTGAGCTAGGAGGAGAGGATGTGTATGAAGACCCTGGCACGGACTGCAGATTGAAGGCCTCCAGCTGAGAAAAGGGATGTGAAGGCGGGGTGGCCTCCCTGGACGAACACCAGATTACATGGGATCAAGAAGAGAAACAAGATTTAGTTTTAATTTACAGCTCAGTGAACTTACAAATGAAACAGTTTGAAATTATTTTATTGTGTAGGAGAGTATCTCAGCACTTAAAATATGCAGGAACACAATGACATTTGAAAAAAACATCAAATTTGAGCTGTTAGAGTTCTGTGAAAGAAAATACATTTCCCATTGCATGCTGACAATTAAGGCCGCAAATGGTCCTAGAGAACTCATTAAAAAACCTTTACAAGTTATCAGAGTTTGCCTCACCTTATATTTGAAAATAATTAATCACACAAAAACGCTTTTCACACACAGTCACCCAATCACATCAGGGTTTCCCCTAGTGTATTATAAGCCTGGTGGCTCGCCATGCTTTACTAGCCCCACCGCCAGGCTAAGCGTTGTTTGTTTACATTTCTAGGGGGAAAAAAAATTAAATCTCCCGTTTGTTGCACATCTCTGGGTAGTGCAGCAGATTACAGGGCCGGTCCAAGGCTGCATGAAGCCTGGAGCAGAATTAGATTTAGGGGCCCCTTTTACTGCTAAAATCATCAGCACCTCTAACAGCTTCTGTGTTAGATTTAGTGAAATATGGGAAAAGGGAGTAGTTTAATTGGCCAGTCTACAAAGCCATAAGTTGTAATCGCAGTTTAGTAATTTTTATTTGTAAATTCAAAGATTAAACTCACAGCATCAGATTGTTGCTATGGCAACAAAACAATCTAACTATGAATATTGTTCTTTGAAGTTTTACAAAGTAAACTTGCCAGCTCCTTAAAGTCTTGGATCTAAATGTTAAACAATTTAAAATCACTTAATTTATGTATGCCTAACCAATTGAATAAAATAACAGCATTGATAATCTCAATAAACAAGTGTTACATTTATGTATCTGTGGTCTGTTTTAAAATATTAGCGTTTATGGGGCCCCTGAAGCCTTGATGAACCTTCTGACGTAATTTGGATTGAACAGAAGTGCAAATTTGTTGTTTTATGACTAGTTGTGGGTTTAAATAGCATTTCACTGGAAATCTTTTCCCTTAACATATAATTACACAGTAATACTTTTACATTTCCTGTCAACTTAACATCTTTTAATGCAAAAACACAGTTGACTGCTTCAACGCCCCAACCACCAGGCTTAGCAAGTTTTCTGGGGTAAACCCTGCACATGAATCATTTTCCAAATGTACCCTATTTTTTCACATCAAAATAAAACATCAGCTGATGAATAGGTTTGGCTACATTGCTACAGGCATCTACTAAAGATCTGTTTTACTTTGTACATGTTACGTAACATTTGGTAAGTGAATCATTATCGGCAAGTTCAATATAGAACGAGCTGTATGATTTATTGCTGTTACACTTCACTGACACACAGCTTTAGTTTTGTCCATCAGTCAAAACTAATGAGCAAAACTAACAGCAAGTTGTTGTAATTAACTTGCTGTTAACTACAGCGGGTTTCCTGTTAACTTGCTGTAGTTAACAGTGAAACTGTGTTTTCAAACAGCATACTTCAATGACAACAGAGACAAATGACAAACTTCATGTTTAGCTATAGCCTTTAAAAGTTGTGTGGCACAAATGCATACATCTCTGTACTTTAGATCAAGAAACCAGAAGTTCTGCAGGTGTGTAGGTTTAAAACATCAATCCTTTGGTACAGGTGCCCCCCTGATCCGACAGCAGTGTACTGAAAATGTCTGGCATGAATAAATGCACTGCTGCTTTCCTAATTTTAAAATATGTTACATTTACTAAAGCCATTCTCACAACCATTAAACTTAAAGTCAATGTGAAACCAGGGGAAGCTATTAAGATATTTAACATTAGTCAACACCAAACTCAAGTACAGCAATATAACAGTAATTCAGCCAGTAATTGTTGTTAAATTCCTTTAGCTTACCTGTATGAGGCCAGAGGTTCTCTGAACTCCACGTTGCTGTTCTTCCGTACATTGCTGTCCTGAGTGGCATTTCTCAAAGGGCTGCGTGAGCTGCTCTTCGCTGGACTCTGCTGATTTCCACCTCTGGGTTTTGATGTCCCTCTAGATTCATCACCTTGTTGCCCATCTATAAAGAAAAGAGGTTGGAACAAGTAATCACAACTCTAAAAACCACATGTGTCAGAATGCAGCCGATGCATGTAGAAGTAACTCACCCCTGCTGTGAGATGAACTTGATGTTTTCTTCTTGGGGGAGATGGGGATGGAGTCGAGAAGAGCAGCAGTACCTGGAGTGGCCTCCAAGCGATTTTCTATATGCCGCAGCTACAAAATACACAAGCAGGTAGAAAACACTGTAGTCCAAGGCAACTGCGACAATTAATGGATAAATGACAAACAAATATCACTGTCATGTTTACTTACAGCAGCTTTGGACTGGGCCAAAGTTTTCCATGCAGTTGTCAGCTCTGAAAAACATTTTTTTTTTGTAAATCACAATCACAAACTAATCAAATATTACTGTAGAACTACTAACATAAATTACATTTAAAATTCCCCAACACACCTGTGCCAATATTGTTATCAGTAAGCAGTTGAGCAGATCTTGTATGGGGTACTTCAGTCCTCCTGCTGCTCCTCATCTCTCCCATTCACCTGCAGTCAATTTTAACACTTTTAAAACATTTACAAATTCAATATATTTAGTATATTGGATAAAAAAACCCCCAAAAAAACAAAGAGTAACTGAAATCACGATACAAAAGAAAATATATATGCTTGGCTACAAGACAGACAGCCTTATAAACTCTTTACAAAATAAAGTCAACAAAAAACACATAATTTGTAAAGAGAAAAACGCACTCCCGGTTGATGAAAGCAAGCATCAGCAAAGCTATGTTTACTGAAAGCACCTGAACAGCTGAGTCAGATGACCGGTTCAACCCAAGTACTGTTTTTATCACATAATAGATTCTCTTTCACATAAAATAATGAGAATACTGTGATGATGAATTTGTAAATGTAATCCATCCCGGACACAACTCTCTAATAAAGGCACTACTGGTTAGTTTACTGTGAATCCATTAAACTACACAGAGTCATGGGATTGTTATTTTTTATAAGTCATGCCTTTTACTCATACCAATCAAGTGACACAGCCAAGAGGTGAAACCAGTGGAATGAAAACAACTACTTGTCTCTTTGCGACAGCTTTTTCTTTTAAGATGTGGGATATGATAAAACAAATTCTCTAGAACTGAAGTACTCATGCTGTTTCTTGAAATATTAAAACTGACTAACACCGACTCATTTGGGCAAAGATGTGAACTGAAAGTGCATACGTCTGCATTGTCAAGCACTTCTTGTTGAGCAACTAAAACACCGTCCTGGTTGCTTCCAAGAATAAATGAACTACATTTTTTTCTAAACGTTAGATAGCAATTACTATGAAATGGTAAATGTCTGACTTCATCAAATGTCTAGAGTTTCTTTAAGGAAAAGTCTTGTATGTGATGCCAACTCGTCCGACCATTTACAGCTTATTAAGTAGATAAAGTGAATAAGACCGAAACTAAAGGAGGTGTATCCTTTAAATGCATAATCAGAAGGGAAATACAAGTTCAGGTTTTTATTAAAACCTTTTATACATGCTACACATTCTATTGATGTGGTTGAAGTTCAGGGTGTCTGTGTCAAATGCAAACTACTCCTCTGCTAACTGTTACGACTAAGGTCAAACGTAGTAACACAAACACTTTATTCCACAAGCAAGAGTAATAGGTTTATTTCACGTCACTATCTTTAACTCCAATTGTTAAAGATAGTCATGTAAAGCAATTATGCTTTATTTGACACAATTGAATGTGCCTATGTGTTAATGGTGCACTTTTTTAAAAATAATATTTCATATGATAATATACTGTGGCAAAACACTATTATGAGAAATATGCAACTCAGTCCAAGCAATAGTCAGACACTGTCACATCTAACTATGTTCATAGACATGAACATACAGAAAACTGTTGCAATCTAACTTCAAACCACAAATGGCATAATATGCAAAGCACAACTTCACCCAAGCCTATGAAGAGGAACTAGAGATGGGGGTTTCCTTTTTACAGGAAGAGTAACCATTGTTTTCATTTTAATGTTAATAACTGAACCATTACTGTGCACCTACCAACTCAACAGAAAATGAATTCACAACAAGATACATTTATTTTACTTAAATCAAATATATTTAGCAAAACGCAAACAGCTAAATCATGTGAATTGCTAGTTACATCAAAAACTAACCATTTCAAAAAAACAACATTAAAAGCTTAACTTTGTGGGAAAAGGCGTCTTGATTTAATCTACAGGTCGTTATCTAAAATTTATAAAATGTATGATTAAGAACTAACAAAACAGTCGGGTTTGAATACATCTGTCACTTAAACAGATTCATTTTCAACAAATTTTTATTTTAAAAATGCATTCGAGATTTTCTAATTAATTTTTGCACGTATAAAAAACTAACACAAAACTGAAACCACTCAGTCGCTGCAGACTGAGTAGCATAAATTCATTCCAGGCAATAGCCGGTGCCGCAAACTCGAAAGAGTTTCGCTAGGTGGCAGGAAAATCATTAACTTAGCCTAGCAACTTATTTGTCAACACTTAAAACACATACCTTTAGGAGGGCGACCCGGTGTGTCTAATTGTCCACATTTACGCCGATGAACTCATAATATGAAACTCCTAAAATCTCCACAGTTCGCTTTTGATTTCCTTTAGCGATTTGTTTGCTACCGTTAGCGTTAGCCTGCTAACGTTAGCTAGTCAACTAGCCAAAAGCTATAGCAACTAAACTATCAACTTTTTACAGCGACATATATCCATTTTTTCAACTTTCTTTAGAAAAAGTCATCGTGTCCAAAGCAGCTGTGGAGTTTCCTCAAAGAAATATGTCGTCTTGTCTTTCAGAGGTTTTTCAACGGTGAAACTAGTATCCAGGACGGGTAGGTAACTGACACCGAAATGCCGCGATAGTTGGCCTGCGTCATTTGTGACACTCCCCTTCTGCAAACACGAAATTAGCAACAAAGTTTGGTCATAGTTTTCAGTTAGTTTAGTTAGTTAGTTATATTTTTTAAAAATATATATTTTAATTACTTTAATAATACTTTTTATTATAAAAAATGTCAGAATTATTTGTCTTTTTTATAATTTGCGTAAATAAATGTAGTAAAGCGTGTGGTTTACACATGTACGGTTTAGTTGAAATGACACAAGTGTGAAAGAAGCTATTAGATTGGTAAAATACTAATGTAAAACACATTTACCCCATGCTCATGAGCAACAACATAAGAACGACCTTTTAGGCTTTACTACCCTCTTGTGGTCAAAATGAGTATTGTATAGAAAAATACCAGAGATGTGTGGACACACATAAGCCTGCACGGCATTAGTTTGTTTGTTTCCTGACAATCATCGGATTAGCTAGAATCTGGTTAATTTATGCTATTTTCAACGCAATAGTTTCCTTTTTCATCTTCCCATTTATCCAAGCGTAGCTTAGATTATTCTTAATGGCAATAAACGTGCACGCTGAAAAACATGTTTTTTTTTCTTTTGCAGCATGTGCGTTCAGTGTTCACAGGTGAGTCATAAATATATAAACCGCAGTGCAGCAGACCGGTTTGAAGGCAGACCCTCAGGTTTCCAGGTTATGGATCCCTGATGAACCATGCGGAAGGCAACAAGTAGGTTTTTGTGTGATGTTTTATTGTGAAACAGCACAAACGCTTCAGCCTGTAGCCTGGATTATATCACAACCGTTGGGTTTAAATTTGATGTAATTGTAAGCTATAGTGCTCCTTTAAAAATGGTGCTGTTAAATAGGCAAGTCATAATTTTTCTCGGCTTCTAATAACCTGCTATAACCCCGACTCCCCCTACTCTCCTCCCTCATTCTCTCTCTTTCCCGCTAAGGACTCGAAAAGGAAATACTACAGTGGAGGTGGTCGTTTCTACAGACACATTTTCATTTTTTTGTGGACAGAGGACAGGAATGGACAGAAGTTGTTACTTTTTAGGTAAGAAATTCCACCTTTCTAATGAAATTAGTTAGTTCTAAATATTTGTGCAGTTTTGCAACTGCACACCACTAAATTATTATTATTATTATTATTATTAATATTATTATTATTATTGAAGAGGGAAGAGGCAAGGAAATAAATTCACTGCTGTAAACAGCCTCTAGATCTTATTTTGTATTTTTAACACAACAAACCATTCAGACCATTCAGAAATTAAGACTTTACTCACATTTTGTTCCATCATTCTTATTGTGCATGACATGTTCAGCCATCGACAGTGCATAAGTCATTCTTCGCTGCATCTTTTACATCTTTACACTCTGAATTATGTTCAAAGTGACAGAGCTGGTCGGCACTGTTTGAGCTCTGCAAAATCAGGCTTCAGACAGGACATTCTGATTGTTGAGTGTGAGCTTCAGAGAGGATTTTTTTTTCAGTGTTTGTCTTGAAATAACATCTTTTCCAGATTTCATGTTTATTATCATGGTCTGGGTTTAAATAAATTGGGTATTTTCAAAATTGTTGTAAAAAACAATCCAAACCAGAAGAACTAATTACCCATGCGTCTATATTTTAAAGTGAAACAGTCAACGAGAGACCAGTTTGAGCATTGTCTGTGATTCAGATGTCAAGACAGGGAAGGAAAACAGTGGCTTTCCAGATGATGTTGTCACCTCACATCTCTTTTTCTCATCTCCCCTTTTGGGTAATGGGCTTTAACTAGAATTAATCAAGTGATCTATTTTTTTTTTTTTTTTTTTTGCAAAGAGAAAATGGATCTAGGCTTTGATCGATTCCCTTCTGTGGACTGCCTTGTTAATTATTTAATCATATGAACACTTACCAGTTACCACCCCCGGTGTCTTTATTTCCTGTTTTATTAATCGCTTCTTGTTGAGTGCTCTGATTGGCCAGACTAAATAACACCATTCTCCCTGACAGGGGTGTAAATTGCTTTTCATGGTGTATAAATTAATGCAGCTGTTCAGCTGAAGAGTGAACGGCAGTGTACTTCTTGAACCCTATCTTAAGAACAGACTCTCTGATCGTTGACTATGCTGTGGCCAATGCCAGAAACAGATTATGATCAGTTGCTCTCAAAGATTTTTAATCATTTCACATTGCAAACATATTCCTAACCCTTGACCTTTGTTGCATTTTGTCAAAATCAAACTTCAATGTATTTCTTAATGTGGCAAACCACCACAAAGTACTACATAACTGTAAAAAATGGGAACAAGCAGCAAAACGTTTTCTTTGTTGTTGTTTTTTTTTACATAGACATGCATTTATCATCCTCCTTCAATATGTGAATGTTTGTGAAAAGGTTTGTTAGAAAACATTAGTGGGCAAGCAGTTTAATGGAGCCCAAAGCCAGACAGATGAGGGAGAAATCTATGAATGTGTTTAAATCAGTTATGTTGTAAAATAATAATACAGGCTTTCATCATAGAACTTTGTTAAATCCATCATTAAACAATGCAAAGCAAACCTACTAAAACATGGCGGGCTATCTAACAAACAGGCAGAGTAAAAACATCATTACTCTGCTGGTTCTTTTCTTTTCTTTAACAGGTGTAAGGACACTGGTCACACTGGAGGTAGAGGGAACTAATGCATACAAATCTATCTATGGGAACCACCTCACATGGCAGAGGTTGCCAATGATAGACCAGGAGCGTCTATCCGAGAGATAGCGATAAGTGTTAGATGGAAAGTTGGTAATAGTACTTTAAGGAGCTGAAGAATAAGAAAAAAAGATAAAGAATGTAGAGGTACTTGCTGTGGATTGGGGCGTAGTTGGAATTAGTAAGAACGATGTTTTCTAGTTCCATTTTTTTAAAGGGGATGGACAGGATCAGGAACGAGCACATCAGTGGGGCACCTCAGGTTTTATGCTTTGGAGATAAAGTCAGACAGACCTGGCTGAAATGGTTTGGACATGCTCAGAGGAGGAACAGTGATGAAATCACGGTCGAATCTGGACAGGAGGCAACGAGGAAGATCAAAATGTAGATTTATGGATGTAGTGAAGGATTATATGAAATTAGGCGGTGAAAGGGTAGAGGATATATTGGTGTATTGGCATGACTGAGCCTACAAGGTTAGAAGCTCTTTCTAATGATTTGTTTTTTAAACAGTGTTTCTCATAAGGTTAGATTCATGTAAAACTAATCAACAGTAATACCTTCACTCACCTTAAAAATAATCAAGTTTTTGAACATTTTCGTTCAGCCTTGGTGAAGTTATGAGACTCAGTCTGCTCTTGTTGAAAACAGGAGTTGGTCTCTTTTATGTTGGATGATGACTAATTCCTGCATATTTATTTCAGTCTTCTCCAGTATGAAGTTATTGTTGAACAGACAACCGTCAGTCCTGCAAACACTTGAATTTTGCAAGTGGATAGATTGAGAAAAACATTTCTCATTTCTCTCAGGGTGGTTGCCTTGGGCATCAAGAACACAACCTTTAAGGGGATAAAGTAGGAAAAACCAAAAAGAAGCAAAAAGAAAAGAAAAAACTGCTGGAAGCTGTAAAATATGATTTATGTGTGGTGTATTGGCAGCCATGTGACAGAGCTGAGTTTTCTTATAATCCAATACAAACAAAGCCTGATGAGAGATGGGATGTCAAATCTTTATCAGTATTCTAGTTTGCCATGAGTCTAGGCATAAATCAGACTTCATAAAAAAATTGACACATACAAGGCAGCAAGTAGTGGACAATCCGTTGCTTTAAAATATTTCAGATAAATTTCAATATGTGAAATGCAAAAAAACCCCAAAATCTAAATAAATAATTGGCAAATAAGGGTAATTTATGTTATACATCAACCTCAGTTATGGATATTTGTTATACTCAGAACATTTTTCCACTATAATTTGAAAAAAGCCAAACATTAATTAAAAATTGTTTCAGTTTTTGAAGAAAAAAAAAGCGACATCATAAAATCATTATTTTAACAAAAGTTATGAGTTGCACAGTTATTGGTACCTGCCTGGCCAACAATAATTTGTCTAACTCCCCTTTGCCAACAGGACAGTTTCTTATGGCATAATATAAGGTTGGAGCACGTAATGAGTAATATTTTGCACAATTTTTCTTGGCACAAACTTTCTACATCATCCAGTCCTTCAGGGGTTTTTCAGATGCTTTTCCCCTCACCAGCTCACTCCAGGTGATTTTTATAGTTTCCAAATCAAGATGCTACAATCACATTGGGAAAACATGGGTTTTGCATCAAATGAATTTGATGTTGTCATAGGTTTAGGGCCATTACCCAGTTGAAATGTCCAATGCCAACCCATTTTTGGCTAAATTGCAGAAGCCAGAAGATTTTTATTTAAAATCTCCTTTTGTTTCCACTCTAACAAGGTTCAGTTGGAGAAAAAACAGACCAAAGTCATTGCAGATTATCCACCTCACACCACAGCTGGATTGAATCATTACCTGTTCTGTTTCATACTAGAACCACCTGAAGTATTCGGTTATGTAAAGGTTAATCTGACTCTCATTTGACTAAAGTACACATATACAGGTAAGGATTTAGTCAAGTTTAGCAAACTTGATATGTTTATTTCATGTTTATTTGTGATGGTGGGACAGAACAGGCTTTTTCATGTCTTCCAAGTAACCTTTGTGCAAGCAGTATCTAATGGTTCTAATGGTTCTTCCGTCTGAGCATTTTAAGACTTTTTAAGCATTTTTAGCTAAAGCAAGATTAATTGGACCATGAAAAAGAATCACTGGTTTCTATTTATTTAAATTTTTTTTATCAAATGTAGCAAACCCATAAATCCAGTAAATTCAAAACCGTACAGTGTAATCTTCCAGTCTGCCTTTGTGCTAAGATGTGCCGTAAAAGAAAGTCTAAGAACTGAATTTGAAATAAATCCACATAAGCAGTTTCCCAGAATGTTTGCTGTCAAACACTTTGATCTATTCAAACTCATGGTCGCTCACTGTTTACTGCACAATACTTACGTAATGATGGTATGAAAATTTAATGAAGCCTGCAGGAATATGGGGTTGTTGCTTGTGCAGAATAATATCGCAGCTCTGGAATAAAGCTATCAAACAAATAAAAATATTATAGCATTAAAAGGATGTGGTAAATGAAGTATGTATTTAATGTCCAGCTCCTCACAAAGGTGTTAAAACATCTGAATGAAAAGCTGTGTGGAGCATTTTTCACAGCATTTGCTAAACATAGAATAAAAAATAATTGTGGCAAAATTGTACAGGTTAGATAAAGATAAATACAAGAGAAAAAGAAAATCTACACAATCTCTGCAATTTTCAGAAATTATTAAAGGTGACAAAAAAATGGGGTCCTTTAGGGAACATTCCATATCTGTCATTAAAAACATCTGATTATTTTAAGATACAAAGGAAGGAAATTAATGATTAAGAGATAACAATAGCAACAGGAATGTGACGGTGGGTGGAACGAACCGAAGTCTCAACCATAACATTTCCTCATTTGCATATTTTGCTGCATCTGTCAGTTCATTAAAATGCAAACATAGTGTGTTATTGAAATCTCTAAATTTATTATATAGAATTTGGCACCGCTTAATGCACTCCATATAACACAGTTACGTAATATCAAGTGACTGTATTTTACAGAGAGTAACTTAGCATCCGGGGACCTTAGCTGAGCAAGGGAAAATTACACTTCTGCATCTGCTCACTCTTTTAATGTAGCCTTCTCAGTCTCTAATCTGCAACAGTCAATTTTTGTTACTATTGACTGAAATGTTCATTCGGTCCCTTTGTTGGACAAAACAAGGTTGTAAAACGACAAACCCGTATAGAAAATCGCTAAATCTGATAGAACAAAGCCACACATCACAGCTGGATTGATGTGGTGTTAAGACTTTGACACCACTGAGGTTTTGGTGTATCTCAATGAATTAAAACGTCATCAAACACTCTGTTTTTTTATTGATTCCAAAAGTAAAACAAATACACAGATAAATTGCTTTATCTTAAGTATCTGCGTTAGTTAATTTGATTGATTGTGGTTTGCAGCTAAAAATGAAACGCCCAAATTCAGTGTGTGATTGGCCAGAAAGTCTGTCTGACGTGAAACCCCACAGCAAATCTGCAGGTGATTATCAAGAGGCAGCTGACAGGGAGCAGAGTCAACAACGCGGATGAGCTGAAGCCTTATTGAAGCAATAAGGCTTCCTTAACATGTAAGCAGTGCTGCCGCCTGATCTCTCCATGTCACTCTGCACTGATGCAGTAAGTCATGCATAGAAAAGGCCAGACCAAGCACTGATGGCAGATACAGTGTAGTTTGTGGACATTTCAAATTGTTTTATTAGTATTGGTTGGATTTCATAATGTGAGACTGAATTAATTAATAAACAAAAAGAGACCATTTTGTTTGGATAATGTCTGGAAGTCATTTTTTTAATTGAAGTGCAGAAATGAACTACAGTTCTCTAATGAACTGAAAGGTTTCTTCTGTTTCGAGGGTTTTTTTCTGTTTCTCTTCTTTATCGTTGTGTGCAAAACATTAAACTGGCTGACAAATGGAAAAGAAGATATTTTCAGCTGATAAGAATTTTTTTCTCTGCCTTCATTGCCTTTCGCTCCCATTTTAACATTTTCAGACATCATCAGACTGTATTTTTTAAATCACTGCTGGAGATTAACTTGCCATCTTTAGTATGAGAGATATTTCCTTGTCTTCCCTCCTAGAATATTAAAGTCGAACCTCAGGGGTTTCCTGAATCTATTTGACTTCTCCAAAAACAACGTTGTTATTTTCAGCAGGCTGAAATTTCACACCTGACTTGTCTTCAAACACATTATCCATTAGCTTCAGGTGACATAACCCCTCCTGACACGTGCTTGGCCACTCACCAGGTTGACATCCAGGCTGGGCGGCGGATGGCTGCAGTATGATGTGTAATTAGGCAGTCATGCGGGCTGTTAGTAAGGCCCCAGCAGGTGCGAGGTGGTGCTTTCGCCTGCCTCAGCCTCGCTTTCACTCCTCGTTATTAACTTTGCAAACACCTGGCTGTCCAGCGAAGAGCACGAAATAGCATTTGGCTCCTGCAATCCAGTGATCCAATTTAAATGAAGACCCATATTCTTTGTTTCTTTTCCTTTGACCCAAAGTGACTCAGAGGAGTTGCCACGAGGCTGTGGGTTTGATGTTTATGAGTAATTCCAGGTAATGGCAGAGAAAGCTCAGAAAGCAACCGGGGCTAATCAGCAAACGGCCTCTTAAAAGCTAATGAGGAGAATTAGAACAAACCATTGTCGACCTTCTTGACTGTATGATTCTGATAATTGTGAGGAGCAGCCACAGCAGAGTGAGAGGGCCTTGATGTCTGACTCTGAGAAGGATTTTTATAAAGCTTTGAGGTTGTTGTGTATTTTCAGAGCGTTGGCTTCTGTAATAGATGCCCAGAAAGTAGCCACATTAGTACACAGATGGTTCACATCAATGTCAGATCATACAATTTACCTTTTATTCTACCTCATTAGTCTATTTTCTTTTCATTTCAATCTTTATAAACCCATGGAATGGCAGGTTTGGCATTTTATTAAATGAGCCATCAGCAGATTTATGCGCACTTTAAAATGTTCAAGAAGCAGGAAAGTGAATTCTGTGTTAAAAGGTCACCGGATTCATCCAACCAGTATTTCTGAAGTCAAATAAGATATAAAACGTTAATTAGACTACTCTAGGTCAAAGTTGAGGAGTGTAAATATGAGCAGCACCAGCTAATCCAACTAGATTGTTAGAAAGTATTTTCCCCCTTACAGTTATTAAGTTATTTTCTTTTTTGTTCCACTTAGATGTTTTAGATTATCAAACCTATTTATTATCAGACACAGATACAAGCTTTATAAATATATTATTATTTTAAATCTTCTAACTCCCCTTTACCTAATAAATGGTTGTGCCACCCTTTGCAACATCAGTCATCAAGCATTTGTGATGACTTTGTCAGTCATGAACTCATTAATGTCACTCTGGAGGAAATTAGAGTGGTTGCCAGATTGGAGGGTTTTCAAGCATGAATGGTCTGTATATATTCATTATCACTGTCACTTTATTATTTTCCACATTAGGAGTTTTTCTTCTGCAGCCAGGTGGAATACATAAAAACCATAAACGTCAGCGAAAAACAGCAGTAAAGAAAACATCAGAGAATAAAAACTATACAAATACCAGCTAAAGATGGTAAGACTGAAATGACAAAGCAACCATATTTCAAATTGATCTGAATAAATTAATAAAATGAGGAAAAGTTTTAACCACTCTAAATCATTTTGCAAGGCGCTGAGGTTCCAACTAACAATTAAAATGATTGACTACAGCAAATCGACCTAATTTGTGGACCATTTAATGTGCCTAATTTGTGGACCTAATTAAATGTGCCGAATTTGATTTGGTATTTCAAAATGGTAATTTATGGAGGTTTTTGAGGCATTCAGAGGTGAACTAGCTGGTGTGCTTTGGATGTTGTGCCAAATACCAGCTGATGGTCATGATTTTCTGGTAGAAAGGAGAACTCATAGCTTCATTTGTTATGGCAACACATCCTGGTCTTGGAAACCATTAGAACCACCGTTCATCACCTGGAATCATCTCCATTTTATGAAATTCTGTGTAACAGGACAAAAAAAATTCAAAAACGTTCCAATTCTTGTCATGAGTCCACTTAAAATTTTCCCTGAAGTCCTGGGAATCATTCCGTCAATGCCATATTTGCCTAGTTTCTTTCTTATTGTTGAGTCATGATGGCTGACCTCAACAAAGGCCAGAATTTTTGATTGTTGTGCCTTAAAAGCTGCTTAAAAGCTGCTCTGGGTTCTTTTGAGACGTCTGGGAGTAATTTTACTAGACCGCCCACATGGAAATTCTCACCACTCTAACATGTTTCTATATTTGTAGAGAATGACTCTGACTGTGGCCTATTAAGTTTCAAAGCCCCCGAAATAAGATTGTAACGTTTTCCAGGCTGATAGACATTGACGACTTTCCCTTTTTGAAGTTTTTCAGATGGGATATGACATTTTGCTTTTTCCATCATTTTTTGCTTACATCATTCTGAAGTTTTCTGAATTCTTCAGATCTTTTTGTTATCAGGTCTGGATATTGCTTGTGAAATTTAACCAAATAAGAAGTGGTCAATCACAGAACATGTATTCCCTCAGGATGCCTTGTTTTGTTATCAGTATGTCTTTGATTATCTGAAACAGCTACGTCAGACAAGCACACCAAAAAGCAAATAACAGATTAAGTTCATCCACTCATCTTCTTTTCCTGCATCATGTTGTTCAAACTCTGTGAAGGTTCACTGAGCAGTCTCTGGCCAGGAAGCAGGATATTCCCCCCAAAAGTTTGTCACTCTACAGCAGGGTCACTCAGGATAGACAACTGTGTATGTACACACATGCGCACACACATACAGGAGCGATTCAAATTTAGTCCCAGATGTTATTAAACCAATGGGGGGGTGGGGGGGGGGAATTGCTTGGCAACAGTTCTCCATGGAGTCTAAAGGCAATAAAATTAAATTAATTTAAAAATACATACAGAAGGTGCAGTGCAGTAATGATGATAATAGTAAAATAATACTTAAGAACAATTAAATTATTTGGAAAATATATAAAAAAGTTTAGCTTAAGCAGATGTGATCAGACCCTTTTGCAGTTAGTCTTGCATGTCCGGCAAGAAAAAGACGAAGTTGCTCAACTATGACTTAATAACGACTTTAAAAGATCAATTAAATAAGATCCAGATGACATATCACTATGAAACTATGTTATTGGTTTGGAATTTGTCTTCTCTTTGGGTCACATCTGAATTCCACAACTTCAGCATCTAGGCATTTGCCCCCATGTTTTTATATTATCTTGTCTTTTTTGTTCTCAGAAGTCATCAATGTCGCATGCTGAGTTTCTGCCATGATAATAACCATTTGATTTTGACATTGCTTTTTCACTTTAAGAGTAATATATTGTGCTTAGCTATGCTAAAAAAGCCAGTTTCTTTGGCAAATGTTATTTTGGAATCACAGCAAAACAAAAGGATAATTTGACATTAGAAATCAGGACAGTCAAGCAGGTAATATGTAAAATGTAAGATAGTTCAAGGACTGTGACTATTTTTGTGAGACTCTAAAGTATAGCTGAGAAAATCAGTAAGAAGAGGAAAAACACCCTTTGCATATTAAGTGAACTTTGTGTTTTTCCTCACAAATACCATCTGATGATCATAAATCGTTATCTGCTTTAGCACACAGTAGGATTAATAACTGTACCATGTGTACAGACAAAAGCAGTCTTTACATGAAATCATATCTCTGTTGTACATAGATAGTAATTTAAAGTCAACATAATCATTATTGATTAAGATTTCAAACTTTTTAATTTGGGCCTCTTTGTTTACTCTGTTTTTTCTCTGATCATAAAAAAAAAACATTTCCTCACTTTCCAAGTTTGGCCACAAACTTTTATTCTGTTTTATTGATGAAAGTTTCTCTGTTTTGTTGTGTGCTCATTTTTATGTGACATGCTCTGTAACCTGGCAGGATCATGCTCAGATCCATTTGTCTGAACTTAGAGATCATCTAATTGTGTTGGCATTTCTGTCCAGCCACTTTGAAAACATAATTTTGTAAATGGATTTGATAAACACCAGATCAATGTCCCTGGATATTTTCTTTTCTCCTGCTACCAGGAATCACACAACATATGATTCCCTGTGCAAACTCACTGTGTTTTTTTTTTATGTTTGTTTGGTTTTGCTTGGCCTTGCTCCCACCGTCTCAGTCTGGACTGTAGTTTTGTTTACTGAAGCGAAAGAATGGAGGAGGATTATGTGGATTGATTAGAGTGGTGTGAAAAATTACTTGTTTTTGTTTTTTTCCTTTTTGCTGAAATCTTTTCATTGCATATTTGCAATTTAAACCAGTTTAATTTCACAGTAAGTAACAAAAATACAACAATTTGTCTCAAACACTGAAAATTGTTGTGTAAAATTGATTTTGATTGATGTCTTATTACTTTTTCCAAACAATTTTTAATTTTAGATTCCTTTCATGCATGTATTTATGTCTTCTGATCAGTTCCCTCCTACATGAGCACGTTTGGTAAAGAAGATGTGTTAATGAAACATTGGTTGTCTATTTATGTTCCTATTGAATAACTTTATAGATAAAGATCCAACTGTGGCTGCTGTAGTGAGTCTAGCAATGATAGGCTTTATCCCTTTGTTAAGCAACTTCAGAATGAGAAGATGAATAGGATCTTTTAATCAGATTAATCTAATTGTCCTGCATCATCTTTAGAAGTAGTTCAATTTAAATTGCAGGCTCATTTTCAAAAATCTATTTAAATTCACAGACAAGGACCTTTGGTTATCTTGCTATCTTGCACTATTAGCACAATGGAAAGAGTTGTATGAAAAATCTCCAAAGTATATTCTCAGCAAACTGAAGGAATGAGTGGCTTCTTGTGGTCACAACTTTGTAACAACCATGTCAACCTTTTTCTGGGGAGGCAAGCTAGGGTAGGCCTTTTTTGTCCCTTTGTCAGAAATTTAAACATATGTTGTTGAGAAAACTTTGTTGGAACTTTAAATAAAAAAAATATGAAAATATTGAAAATAGTGCTGCCAAATATATTGAATTGTCACCCATACAAGAGCAGTAAGTGCAGCACTGCAACCACAAAGTCTTGTTTGGATGCAGTGTTGGATTGGATAATAAATTATGTGTTTGTGGTATCAAACTCAGCATATTTGTCAGAAAAATGTAACTCAAGTTAAAAAAAATTGTTTTAAGGCTTTTTATGCTTCTTGCCTGCAGCTGCTTATAAACAGAGAACAGAGAAATTTACTGTCTTTAAATACAAGAGGATAACATGCAAAATCTTTCGCTTTGCTTCTGACAAAGTAAAGAATGTTTAGTCAGATACTTTTTCCATGCATGTTTTATTTGATAAGCGGCTTAGTAGGGGTGAGGGACACAATAATGTAAAAGTAAAACCCTCATCTTAAGCACAAGGAGTAGATCCCTAGTCATTGGTGCTCCATTCATAGGTGCACATTCATTTATTAACAACTGAAAATGTAGTGACTTGAAGGCTCCTGATGGACTTTTGTGTATATGCAAGACAACTCCACCTTCCCCACCTTACAGCTTTGTGATCTGCAGCATTTTATTTTCACAGCTTGCTATCTTTGCCCTGACGTTATTTAGGAGCTTTCCTCTCCGAGGGGCCGTAAAACCAGAAATCCATCATTCAAGTAACTGAAATGGACTTCAGGAGGAGCAGTCGTATGCACTCTTCTGCAGCACATTTGGAAATTAAATCTCTCAGTTCTATCGCTTGCTTAACACATCCCCAAAACCAAATACGTCGTCACTAATTCTCCGATCCGATAAGGGAGACATAAAGATAATTAAATAAGATGTCAGTGTTAGTTTTTCTTCTCCCTAATTGCATAATTAAGCACAGCTCTGGCAGTGTTATGTGATTATTTGTGTTGAGGGGCTGGGTTACAGCTTATATAATTGGTTTTGATGCTCAGAGGACTGGGGATATTTTGAACAGACTGAGGCCAGTGAGAGAGAACAACACTGGCACACTGCAAGAATGGCTCTGCAGATCAAATTTCTGGCTGCAGAGTGGATCTCAGGTCTTCACACTTTGTACTAATCAGCCGTTTATGCAGCTCACTCACTGCACACATTCTATGCATATTATACAAAGCTAACGCATGCGTTTGACATTTAATCAAAAAATACATATCTTAAAAAAAATATCTGTTACTGATGTTTGCTGTTGCCTCATTCTCAGCACGGCTGCATTCATGAACGTTGGCTGTCTTTGAATTTCTTTTCAACGTCTCGTCACATCATAAATGTAGATGTGCTTTGTGCTTGTGAATGAAATTGAAGACTGTTCTGTGAAAGTCTCAGAGATTATAGAGCAACAGTGGAAAACCAGCGTCATGAAGATTGAGGAACATTCCAGGCAGGTCAGGAATAAAGTTGTGGGAAAACGGATCAGAACACACTTGCAAAGCTTTGAACATTTCACAGAACATTGTTCAGGAAATCCTCTGAAAACAGAGAGAGGATAGCACAAATGCGAACCTGCAAGAAAATTTCCATCATACCTAATATGACAGACTGACTGGTGAGAACATTAATCAAAAAAGCTGATAAAACCAAGATCACGATGTTAGGATGTTTTGTGAATGACCGGAAGGCAGCTTTCAAAGAAATCTGGGTTTCCTTTACACCTCGATGCCACACGCCGATCACCTCTGTGTCATGCTGCATTGATGCAGTGATTCATATAGAAATGAACACAGATATCTCTAAAATATCCTTTTTTCAATGCTCAATTGTAATATGATTTATTGAAAAAAATATATCAGCCGTTATAACAAATAAAGCTGAAGTATTTCACTCTACAGGTAATGAAACTATATGAGTTTCACTTTCTGAAATAAGTAACAATATTCTATTTTTTTACAAGGGAAAACAATCTTATAGTTGAATTAGTAATTAAATATCTTGCTAGAACATTAATTTTAAGTTAGTTTTGTACATTTTTGAGTACAGGGAGATAAAATATTTGGTAGGATTTTGTGTTTTTTGCTAAGATTTCTTTGAATGACTGTGATGAGCAGTATTCCCCACCACTGGTCATTATTTCTGCTTATATACAAGATACTAACATTAAAATTACACACATTAGCGCGTGTGTGTGTGTGTGTGTGTCGTGTAAATTTGTAACAGCGCTGCAAAGGCTCTTAGAGAGCCTTACAAAAATGAGACATCATACGGAGCAGTATTCTAGGAAAAAAGTATGAGGTGGTGTTTTGTTTTATTTGTGGTGGCAAAATGAGTGAACATTTGTTATTAAATTCTGTGTGTAACAAATATTAATAATCACATTGTAGTTTATAGGTTTTATTAAGGCAAATTGTTTTTGACTGAGTCTGAATGCCACTTGGGATTAGGAATGATGCATCACTCTGATGCCTGTCAGTGCTTCATGTACTGCTTCCCATTTATCATATCATCATGATAAATTTCTTATGATATGAATTTTGATTTATTGTTCTCACAATAAGTTCCAGATAATAATGTTTAAAAATCTCAAAGCTGTCCATATTGTTAGTTTTACTCAATGAGATTATCAATAAATATGAATGAATTTGAAAATTTGTCTTTACTTTCATAATATGTTACACTTCTTTACATGATTGGTGTCCTAAAGAAACATATGGGAATGATTTTCAAGAGCAGTTAGAGAAGCTATAATTGCTCTGTCATGCATACAATTATCTAGAAAAGGAGTAATAAATAGTTTGATGCAAAATATTATGATGAAACGTTCAGTCCGTCTGATCTCTGCTCCTTTTCCTTCCTGCAGCACTATGCTAAGATCCCGGGCAGCCTTACCACCATGCTGGAACTGGGTTCATGTTCTGTCAGCTCTCAGTCTCTGACAGACGACCACAATGCTTTGGGGCGACCTCCCACCTCAGGAGGGCCTGACAGTCCAGCAGCTGGTTTTGGACAGATGTGTGGCAGCAGTAGCCCCAGGCGTCACGTCCTGCACCCGTCGCCAACGGATTGCGAGAGCTGGCAGAAGCATCGGGGAGGGCTGGCTGGAGGTTCAAGCCCCTGCTCCGAGCCTCACCCGCTCCTGGAGCCCCAGAGTCTGTCGGCCAGCTACGACACCCTCTACCTCCCGCAGATGACTGGGCAGGCTCAAACTCTCCACCCGAACCGCCTCGGCCTTTCGCTGGATGTGGCCTCAACATTTGATGCCGGAGGTGGGATGCTTGGGGTGGATGGAGATTTGGCAGTCAGTCCCAACGTAATCAAGAGACGGCGGGGAGGCCTGATTGAACAGAAGGACATAGTCAAAGCACACCAGGCCCATAAGATACATAGCACACCGCAGGCTCGACGCAAAGAGTGGGAGTGAGTATGACGTTTCCTATTTAATTGTGATTTCTTAAAATATAACTCCCAATTTGTAATTTAAGCGTTACAGAGTTACGTTGTACATATTTTAATATGTAGCTTCACTATGACAAATACAGGTATATCTGATATTTCTGTTTTATCAGCTGCTGCTAGAAGTTCAGGAGCCAAAGTTTATATCACAGAGTGAATTTTTATACTATAAAAAGCAATTAGGCTCATAAGCTTTTTTTTGAAAACCTAATTTCTGCTGTTGAATTAACAAGATTAAAGCAGTTTTATATTGTTAGTCATTTGCAATTCTCTTGCAAATGAAACTTTTAACATGATCATTTCAGTTCAAGTATATAAGCAATGTTAGGCTTGCTCTAAAAATGCAAAGTGAATCACTGATTCTCATGTATGAAAACATCGCACAAGAAAATTCTAACCACTTTCTAAAATTCATAAATATAAAATTTGTAGACCAAAAAAGAGAAACTCACACTTTTCAACTTACTAAAGTTTATAATGCAGTGTTCTGGTCACATACTGTCATCAAGCAAACACTTCTTATTCCAGACTGTCATCAGTTTGAGAGTATCTCAGATAAATAAAACAAAAAACTAAACAGTGTGAAATGTTTATATTGTGATACTTTTTTCAGTTATATCATCCAACCCCAGCCTTGATTAGACTCAAATGTTTTGAAATAACATTTCAGAGGACAACAGGTGAAACCTAAGTTTTCACATTTACATCCATGGGAAACATATTTTATCTCCACCAACATAAAGCTGAACAATAAACTACTAAAAACATTCAGCATCTTCTTGTGTCTCCTCAACTATTTTACTGTGAAGCATTGATGAGTATGTGTGTGCACCTACTCCCATGTTCTTTCCATGTGCTGAATATTAAATACCCTGTCTGTGTGCGTGTGTGTGTGTTTATTAGCTTCCTGTCCTGTGGTGTGGTGGAAGTTTCTAGCTGTTTATTGCAGTGACACCCCCCTATGTCTTTTCCTGCTGAAGCCAGAGCTTCACCTCTAGCTGGCACCCTCTGTGCCCCCCTTCGAACCTTTTTCACCGCAGGTACAGGATGCCGCATCTTATCATAAGCTACGCCTATAAGGACGGATGTTTGGGGAGGCTAATTGCAGAGAGAGTGGGACGCAAGTCGAGAGAGGCGATGACGTACGCTGAGTGCAGGGGAGGCGATGAGGAAACGGAGGATGAATGAGAACTTTTCCTGTTTTAATTTGCATTTGATATTTAGGTTCAGGTGACAGTAGATTGCAAGTGGGCGATTTGTGGATCAAGAGGCCCGTAGAGATGCTTGACCATGGACCAGATAGCTGTTCTCCACCCTGTCCAATATAATTACTGTAATACGTCATGACAGATGTAGACTGAAGCTGCAGAGAGGACAGTGACCACAATGAGTCAGAAGGCATTACAACCATGCACATCCACCTCTCACTGCCATTTAACGGCAGACCTCAGCTACCTGGCAGGGGGTGGAGGTGGGGGGAGCAATCAGCATTTACCCTTGAGCCAATTGTTGCACCTGTTTTGAGTTTTCAAGTAAAAATAGATTGATTGCAGTGCAGTCAGATACACTGTGACATTAAAACTTGTCTGTGTTTTTCTGCAGGTTTGGTTACTCTTCCTGAATATTTTGTTTGCAAACAAGCTTGTGCAGTTTGTAGAAATGTCCTGTTATGACACCCAACGGCCTGCTGCTGAAATTGTCACGACCCCGCTCTGCTGCGTGACAAATGCGTCCTAATCGGTGTTAAAGCGGACAGTGATTAAGAAATTTGTCAATAATTGGGTTCAAAAAATAATTGACAGGCTCGTCGTTTGAATTTCCTCTGGGTGTTCATAAAGGCAATACGTAAAGTCCTAATGATTCCCTGGTCTTTAAGATTTCATTTTAGGGTCAGAGTTATAAAAATGTGTCATTGAATGTATTCAATGTTTTTAGGCACCCAAGAGGAAATGTCTTCCATGTGGGCTTCGAATGACCGGTTCATCCGCACACACTTGGGACACACTTGTTGCTTATTGTCTGCAAATAACACAGCAAAGTGAAATTTGGGTTGGGATTCTCTGATATCCCATCAGAGTTAGTCATTGTTAGCTGTTTTCCCTGTAGTGTCACAGTGATTGTTGCATGTAAGGTGTAATAAATGCTCTTGTTGACCTTTGTTTGCTTAGTATTTGATGCTCCTTGAGAGGAGAATCCATTTGGGATCTGCTTCTGGAAACGAAGCGTCCAAGCATCCGATGTTGATGCCTCATCAGCGAAGAATGCAAAGAAATAAGAGACTGATGCATTCTCACATTTGTAGAGGCTTGTGTGTGAATGCATTTGCGGCATTCATCCCATGAGGATCTAAATTACGACATCCTCTCGGAAGCATTTTATTAAATAGCTGTGTTTAGAGTTGACATTATTGTGCCTCTAATTACAGTAATCAGGCTGAATCAATCTGGCAGTTTGACTATAGGAAGATGTTATTCTCAAACAGACAAGAACAACAGAAAACCTCTTGATCTACTTTGACCTTTGTGTTTTGCATGTGTGAAAAAAGTGAAAAAGTAGCGCGATGATAAAAAAATCCTCACTACTGCCGCAGGTTTTCGATAGAGGTAGTCGTTTTGAAACCAAGTAAGACAATTGAAAGTTGTCCCTTGTAAAGCATCAGATAATATGTCCCTAAAATTTATTTAACTCAGAATATCCAGATTAAAATGAATATTGTTAGTTTATACATTCAGTGACTGACTACAGTTGGAGTTCTTAGTTTGGTGGTTTTGTGTCTAGGAAAATAAAAGCATGTTTTTAAGATTGGGGCTGTCAGGTTGGTAGCACTGCACCTTAAGAAGAAGGTAAGAAGGTCCTAGGTTCAAATCCCTTTTTTGCATTTTATGCTAAGGGGATGTTTTGCAGCATCAGGAACTGGCAGGTTAGTCAGGATTGAGGGGACAGACGGATGCAGCATCCTTTATGAAAACGTGCTCCAGATTGCTCTTCTTCGGTTCATTTTACAGAAGGATACTTGCATCCTTGGTTGCTGTTTCTCTGTTTTCTCCTCTCACAAGACTTTAAACATCTGTTTCTGCTTAAAGTTTAAATTTCATTTAAAGCACTTATGTTTAATAAAGCATAAATTGTGTTAAAGTCAGTTTAGTAGATTTAAATGGTAATTTACATTTACTAAAATAAAATCCTGAACAAGAAAATATTTTCTAGCTTATTTTGTTTCAATTTATCAAAAGAGATACAGTAACTCATCTTCCACATCTTGGTTTTCCATTTTTAGTAAATTATACGACTGTCATGACACTTTCATAAACATAACATAACTCATGTTATGAACATGAATAAGCCTTCATGAATATTTATGACTGTTGTCAAAAAGCGTCATTCGTTAAATTATGAAACTTTTAATACAAAGTTGACATTATTCAAAATGTCTTTATGACAACTTGACATTAACCAAGAAATCATTCCTATTTAAACTTTACCTTTAATAACATAAAGTTAACTAATTTTTAAAGTGCAATCAGTAATACTTTTACAGCAAATTTATATCAGTAATGATTTATTGGTTAATGTCAAGTTGTCATAAAAAAGACATTTTGCAACAAAGAATAATGTTAACTTTGTATTAAAAGTGTCATAATTTACAAATTGACGCTTTATGACAACAGTCATAAATATTCATGAAGGCTTATTCGTGTTCATGACAGGTGTTTATGACAATGTCATGTTAGTCTTATTCACCCTCCTTCAAATAAAGTGTTACCAAGTTATGTACTATGACTATTTTCTAGATTCACTGTATTTCTGTTAATCTCTACTAACCCCCTTTTAAAAATGGGAAAGAAGGGGGGAGAACATATCGCTTGATATGTCGTCATGAATCAGAAAACTGCATAAATATGCCCAGGACTGCAGGCAGAGCGATATCTAAAATGTTTAAAACATCTGGAACTGTAACAAACATTGCTGGGCAAGGATCTGATTTTATCATGCCACTTTGTAGAGACGAGGATGGTGACAAGGTCATAAGAAGCATCTTTATATCTCTGTTTTAAATTATTCCAGAAAACTGCATGATTGTATTTTCCGGTCGCCAATTCTCCATCACACTTTATTTTAAGTTTGTTTTTGTTTTTTTTACACATTTTGATCAGGCTTGTCAACAATCATGCAGGGTCCAGTCGGTAGCAAAGATCAGCAAATTACATCAAACTCTGCATCAGCCCTGTGGCAGGTGCTGCTGGCAGAAGTCCAATTCTCCAAATGGTCTCAAAAAAACCAGAGAAAAAAACAGTAAAAGAAAGCCACTAGGCGTGTGGGTGTTGTGGTTCATTTAAATGCTGCCAGCCAGAAATTCAAAGCAGTTAGGGCTGTTGAAGCACTAGCAGCATATGTTACATCCATGAGTCATTAAACTGAACTTGGAAATTAAGTCTGAGCAGACTGAGGGAATAGCAGGGCTTTCCAGCTGTGACACAAGACCCATTTCTAGGTGTCAGTGCCTGTCAGTGTCGGAGACAAATAATATTAATCTCATGTAATGTGGATTGGGTGTGTGAACAATTAAAGCTGGGCTGAGGTTACATACTAAATTCATTATTTGGTTTGTATTGATTTTCACCCTTCCTGGTTCACAGATGTCATGCCTGTATTATTTTCTTTTTTTTGTCTAGAGGCTTTTATCAAATTATCAGCTCATCTATAAAGCAAAGAGAAATGGAATCAATGAGTTTGTAGCATCTGATTGTGATGATGTTATCACAAAACAGTCTGAATTAAACCAACTGAATGTGTAGCCATTGTGACATGAGAGTGCAGAGAAGCGTAATGTTTTGTTTTAATGTGTCCCTTAAAGCAAAGCTGTATACACAGAGTTGAACTGTAAATTAATTGTTTGACTTGCCTTGCAGTTTATGATGTGAGCTGGAAGCAACAGGACTTTCATTTAAAAAATGGACTCTTTCCAAAATAACCATTAGCATTGCAGGGCAGACGCAGCTGAGTCCAGCATGTTGTTCTCCCAAAGCACCTCTGATGTTTCTATTTTTGATCTGTCTCATGTTTTGTCTTTTATATTTACTACAAGCCAGCACTTGTCAAAGACATGTTTACATCTTTATACGGTCCATCATCGCTGCTGTTTCTTGCAGCGAGTCAAGTGCAAGACACACACAGCAACACAACACATATATCTGCAATTGTTTACACTATTGATGAAATGCACAGCAAAACAAAAGTCAGAGACACTGTGCAAGTGACAATCTACTGTTGCTATGTTCACCTAGGAGGAGTGAATGATGCAAGTCAGTGACTTGATGGAATCTGCATCCGTAATTATTTTGAAAATATATTCACTTTGCTTCAACGTTGTCTTTGTTCCTGAAAAGCAACCAATTCTATTGGTTCAACCTAGTCTTGCAAGTAGAGACATTCTGACAGAACTATATCCAAAACCTGCTGGTAGTGACTAAAGGTTTGTGTTTTCTCTGCGATCTGCTGAGCAACATCTGTCTAAATTTGTTTTCATGTTTGCTTAAGCCTGCATGTAGAGTTTTGACCCAGTGGGGATTAAAGACAAAAAAAATCAAAGTGAGGACCAAATTATTTAAAAATATCATGAAACTTCAAATGCACACTTATGCATTCAATGTAATTCTTCACAGGAGTCAGATTCAGAAAATGCTGCAGTCTTCAGAGGTAAACAGATGGCAGACGAACTGCAGCAGATCAATGGTAAAGCCATCATCTCTGTTTTTATGTACAGTGTGTGGGTTGTGTCGTCGTTGACTCTTTGCAGAGCTGTGTGTCTCTGTTGGAACAGCTTTTGACAGGACTGTTCAGAGGCTTAGATAAACTCTTTGTGATCCCTGAGTCGTATGATCTCTGTCTGACACAAACGCTCTAACTGTGTCTCTGACCATCTATAAAAGCCTTACATCTCACTTCTCTGCTTGGAGCTGCTAATATAAAAGTGTCTTTTTACAACACGGACCTCATTATTTAGCCATGCGGCGGCCAGCAGAAAAGAGTGATTCAGGGGTTTTTATTTCATCATTTGAGTGGACGCGTACTGTACCCTAGATAAACTATTGTGTATCTGCCTTTCTCAAAAGCATTGGGAGAATTATGACAAGAAAATACTGTTCCCACATCACCTTTACGTCCTTTCAACACATGGTAGTACATCTCAGAAAATTTGAAAATTATGAAAAAGTTTCAGAAAGTGAACATCACATATGGATTAATTACACATAGCAGGAAATATTTAAAGCTTTTCTTGGGTAATTTTGTAATATAAAAAACAATTGTATATTTTTGTAATTGCAGATAGCAAATGCCTACAATTCTGTGTCTCAGAAAATTAAACTATCGTACAATTTAAAGACCAGACAGTTATGGTGTCACATCCTGTCCATTTATCTAACCAAATCTTTCTTCAGCCTCTAAATGGTTTCTCACTCTGGATCAGTAGACTGCACAATCATGGAAGTTCTGGATCCAAGCCTATTCACAGAAAGTTGAGTGGAAGGAAAAGGTGTGGTTGGAAAAGGTGCAGCAGGAGCAGCTTTGAGAGGATTTTGTAGCAAAATCTATTCAAATATTTGACGGAGATTTATAAAGAGTGAACTGGAGTCAGAACATCTGTAGTCAGCTGTTATAGACTCCAGATGTTTATTTCTCTCATTGTTTCATTCCCTTTTTTCCTCTCTCCTTTTTCCATGCTTCCTTCCTACCTCTTTTGTGCAATAGGCTCCACATATGGCTCTGCACCAATTTAGTCCGTGAACCACTGACATGGCCTCTTACCACAATCTGTTGCATCTCTGCAGAAATCTTCTACTCCGAGATTTTCTGAACTCTGCCGTCCTCTGAGGCTTTCACTCGTCGGTTCGTTCTCGACCCTCTGACCTGCAGGTCTCAAGCTTTTTAAAACCCAACTCTGTTTGCAGCTCTTTCGCACATTCGCTTTCATCCCTCAAAAGTGTGTGAAACTGCAAACAGAGACCCTGCAATATAAAACAAACTATAAGAGTCTAAACATCATGAAAACCTGGTTGGTGATTCATATCCACGCTGCTTTGGCCAACAGGATGTGACCAGTTGTATCTACTGTAAGCAGCTCAATCTCAACTAAAGGACAGTGGATGATTTCTCTAAAGGTCAACGCAGCTTCCACCATTAGTGTTTTGCCAATGAAGGTTGAACACTTTTTAAGGCATAAACCTTTCTAATTGCATCAGCACACAGCAGCAGCAGAGCCCTTCACTTCATTATTGTCCCTCTGTCAGTGTCAGACAGACACCCCAGTGCAGTGTAAATGTCAGAGCAGTTTGTCACATTTGAATTATTAATGACGACACGCTGAATAACGGCTTTGGTTGCCACAAAGCTGTGCATCTCTTAAGCAAAACAGAGGATAGGGATAGCAGCATCATTAAGGGCAATTAGACAAAGTTGTTTAAAACGTGTTTTCTCGCTGTCTACACAGCATTCGTTTCAATTCATTCAAGCTGTTAAGTTTGCTTATTGACCAAGTATATCTCTCTTTCTCTGCTGCATTTATGAGATGAAATGATCTATTTGTGCTCTCAATTACCCTCCAATTTCATTTGTTTTTCCTATTTTTGCTCCCTGTCTCTGCGTTCGGATGACAATTTGTCGCGAGCTGACACTGCTGATGACTGTCACAGAGACAAAGAGATTTCCAAAGATATCTGATCTGTCAGGAGACGATGTCTAAATATTTCTTCAGCATGCTGAGCAGAAACAATGCATTGATGGAAAAGAGATCATGGCATTAATCATAAGAAACAATATTATTTTGCTATGTCTTGTTACAGCTGAATTGTTCCAGATTGATTTGTGGCATGCAGGATTTTACATTGATTGCTGTTATTATTCTAGTTTGAGAAAATGGTCTCGAACTAAATTTATGATCTGTTTCATCCTGTCCTGTCAAGACTGTATATGTCAATGCCTTTTTTATCACCTATCCTCACCTGGTCGTAGATCTGTGCTTTGACTGGGCCATCATGATAAATTCATATACTTTAATGTAAAGTAGCCTCTACTTTGTCAGGTTTCCATAAACTGTCCGTTACGAAGAAAACATGATGCTGCCACCACCTTGTTTCCCTGTGGTGATGGTGTGTTCAGTTTTCTGTCATGCACATCATTTTCCACAAAAGATTTTTTTCCAGTTGTGGTTCCTTCTGACCAGAACATCTTCTTCCAGATGGTTTTATTTAGACCACTTGCCACAAACTTGATGTGGTTAGTGGTAAATTATGGCTTCAACAAAGCCTTTATTTTTGCTCTTCTATTTGTGCCAGAGTTAGAGAATAGGCAGATAACAGCTGCCCCATCAATAGATTTTCCCACCTGAGCTGCAAATCTCTTCAGCTCCTCCAGAGCTACCATGTGCTGCTATCCTGATTAATGCTATTCTTGCCAGGTCAGTCATTTTCACCATGACTTTGCAGGTTTACACAACAGTGCTCTGTGAGTTGCTCAAAACTTGAGATATTAATTAATACCTAACTCTGCTTTGAAGTTCTACAGTCCTTATCTGATATAATAAATATATCAGATACTTCCATCACTGATCAGTCAGTCACTTTAGCTACATATGCATATTTCAGATTGTCTATATCTGCGGCAGGACAGTCAATTATTTAAACATGGTAAAGAGACACTTAAGCCTTCTAAAGAGGACTTACAGCGCTAGAAAACAGATGAAATTAACTATTTTAACAGTTGTGTCAAGTTGTGTCTTAAGATAAAACAAAAACAATGAAGCTCTTATATGCCATTTCTTCTGGTGTTTTCATTACAAAGAACTGACTAAAGCCTATTTTCTAGTTGGATTTAAAAAATAAACAGCCATCTTACTATTTTAAATAGCCACTTGAAAGTGTTCTCCTTCATCATAGTCAAAGCAGCAAAGTGATAAACCTTTATTCCCTTTTCTAATTACTCTGTAAAATAAAGCTATTCAAAATTATAATGGCCTATATTCCTCTTTCCAAAGTAATATTTTACTTGTGTCCTCGTTCTTTAAGCTCTGTTGTTGCAGTGCAGCGTATCTTTATCTGTTATCATCATGCATCTCTGCAGGCACATGCCCTGCTTTGCTGCAAGCAGCTCACTCCCCTGAGAAAACCCTGTGAAATATGGCTTCCACCTCCCTCCATTTACATCACACGACAGCAACATGCACTTTGATTTTCTAGTGCATATCCATGTTCAAAAACAATACGATGCTTACCAATACACATTCTGCTCTCTGCCTAAGTTCAGGTACCCCAGGAAGACATTTATGTTCAATTTCATAATGAACACCGGGAAGCAAAGTAACTTACAACCTGTATTTCTCAGCCTGTTCAACATGCGGGTATATTCTGAGTGTTCCCTTGTAAAAATCAAACCAAGACGTACTTATAAGTATAATGGACTTCCAATTTCATTAAAACAGGTTTTGTGTTATTTTCAGTGATTCTGAAAAAAGTGATTGTAAGTAGCATTTTTAAAATCCCCCCCCCCCCTCCCTATTTTTGACTTTAAATCTCTCTTAACAGGCAGTTTGAATGTCAAGAAAATAAGCACTGCTTTAAAATAATACACTACAGAATAATTAATTATGTTTTCAAACGTATATCCAATTTTAATTTTTGATTTTCATTTAATCATACCCACATAAAACAAAACAACAAAATGGAAACCCACATAAAAAAACATTGTGAAACACAATTGTTAAGAAATAATCCATAAAGTTGCTCATCGGGACCTCTCTGTATAAGAATAATTGATTTAACTTTGTATATTTATAAATCCATCACAGCCACTTCTATTTAACATAGAAGTAAGAAAAGCCTGATAATATATCCACTTGCAGGATTCATGATGTAGAAAAACACCACTGCAAAGTAATTTGAATGCACAACACATTCCCAGCATTTTCTTTGTTTGTTTTGTTGGTTCTATTGGTCTTTATTTGAATGTAGTTTGACAGGCAAGAGGGTTATGAAAGAGGGAGAAGACATGCAGCAAATGTCACCAGGCCAGGAATTGAACCTGTGACCACTGGCATGAGGACTAAGGCCTCAATGCATGGGTTGTGCTTTGCCCCTGCACCACCACAGCACTCCATTCATATTTTTAAAATGTAATTTTCTCTCAAAAAACTCAAAAGGTTTCAAATATATAAATGATCCTCCATAGTTTTTACATATATTTAACAAAATATACGCTTCTTATTCCTGTATGTGTGTTTACATGTGCATACATGCTGTGACTGTGGTGTTGTGTCCTTCCCTGGACATTAAAGTCCTCACACACCAGGGTGGGTGGGGGTGTGAATGAATGAATGAATGAATGAACATCCTCGCTGCTGCAGACCTTGAATTTTCTCCCCATTCACTCATTCAAAGCTCTTGATTAAAATATCAAAGATGGCCGTGCTGTGCTTTGAGAGTTCAGTGCTGTTAGCTCACTTTGTTGTGCAGCAGGATTTCTTTCAGACACTGGTCCTTTCAAGCAAAACTGAGTTTTGTGCAGAGCTTCAGCTATTACCAAATTGCCTTTTTGGCCCTTGTTTTAAGATTACAATTCAGTGATGGCCGCAGTAATTATGTGGTCAGCATCAATAGCCACACTTTAAAGACTAATGTGCAGGAAAACAAGCCAGAAACACACCTGAAGTGCATGTGAGACATTCATCACTTGCAATTCACTCCACAAACTAGATGGAGTCCAACTTTTGTGGCTGCATGACTTATGTTGTGCCAGGAGGGAGCTTTCTGACAAATGGAAAGAATGATGCTGGCTAAGCAAACGGAAACGTCATCAATATAAACAGTGGGAGGACCGGAGTTCACTGTGTGATGACTGCGAACTCTAGTGGAGCTGCTGCGAATGAGCTCCTGTGCCTCGTGCCTCATGCATTTATGAGGCAAATGAATTGTGTTCTTCCCTCAGAGGCAAACATGTTATAAAATAGGTAAATATGTTGAAAAACATCCAATAGAATACATTTACGTCACTGCTGACATAACAAAGTGTTGTTTTTTCTTGTTTTTTTTCTCAGAACAATAAATTTCATGTTTTTCTTTTTGTTTGTTTTGAAGCTCCTGTTTGGCTTGCTTTACCCGAACCCTGCAACAGGGAACAAGCACATTCAAAAAAACCTGATAAAACCTCACAAAGAATTGATGATTCCTTCTGTCAAATTTCTGCCAGCTCATGCTAAACGTTGATTTTTATCCTGCTTGTGTTAAATTAACATTTTGTGAGCCACCAGACAGCGTGATTCAGTGCAGCTTGAGTTGAATTCATCTGCACGGTATACTTCCTAGATAGGTGCAGCTGCTACTTAAGAAGCCATTAGGTAATGATGTGGGGATGCAATGTCCTGTGGAGTGAAAAATCAAGCCTGATTAATTTGCAGCTGCTGGGATAGTGAGTCTAATCAGAGCAAAATCAAGCGCACACTCGCATGTTCATTATTTAAGTGACTATCTAGAATCTGAGGATTTTTGATTCAGTTTTAGTCATGTTCGGGCTTGTTAGACATCCTTGTTTTCTTCACATTTTCATTCCTTCTGCTTTGTAACTGACCAGCCTTTGCAAAGTCCTAGTTGTTAATTTACAGCCAGCTCTGTTGGTTGTATTGATCTGCGACTGCATGTGTGATAAGTACCACATCTTTTCTTCACGCAAGTCTTGATCCAACTTGATATTTGAAAAGGTTGGCTAGATTTAAAAAGAAATGAGCTTAAATACCAATATCATGCCACATTTTTGTGCATTTCTAATTATCTCAAGAAAATGCTTTTGTTAACAGCTTATTTTGCATATATATTATATGTACAATGTTCCAATTTTTCTGTTTGTGCTTTTACATCATGTGCTGATTGTGAAATAACTTCAAACTGACCTATGCATCACTAGTAGGAATATTCCTCAAACTGCCTGCAGCTTATTACAAGCTTTTATCCTCTCAGCAAAAAAAAAAACACATTCACAAGCGACCTAAGATTTTTTTTCTGGACCTTCATATGAATTTCTGACGAGTTTTCTTTTCGGGTAAAAAAGAAAAGCACTTTCATTGCCAAAGATGATGGAATGAAAGTGATGGTTCCATTACCAACAAAAATTCAGTGAGTTTCCTTGAACTAATAGAATGAAGACTCATGCTCTGGTTTATGTGGGAGAACAATGACGACCTCAAAAGTTTTGTTTTTCTAATTCTGTTTATTAAATTCTCGAGAAGTCTATGAATGATGGATGTTTTTTTATATCCTTGTTTTATTCTGAACAAGTTGGAAGGGGAATATGAGTAATAATAATAATAATGATGCAACATGGAAGGACATGTCAGTGCGACATCTCAGGTTATTCCTATGAAACAAGTTACTTATTTCTACACTCCTGGGGAAAAGTATTTTCTCCCTACCACACATCAAACGTATTTTAAGATTAGACTAATATAACCTGAGTAAATGCAAAATTCAGTTTTCAAATGATTCATTTACTTCGAAGAAAAGCTATTCCAATTCCAAAAAAACCTGGTCATCTCTATATATAAAGTAATTAAATGTTTAATGAATCAGCTGGTTGTTTAATCCTTGGTGACAACAGTTGCCATCCAGTGTCTGTGATAATTGAGTTAATCACATTAGAGAGGTTTTAAGCAGGAACGGTTCAATAAAGGTCAGGCTGTCAAATGGATTTAATCCTGGACTTAAAACTTACAACATTCTGTGCAGACACTGTTCAGAAGGTCCAGCAGAGATTTTACTTATGTAAGAAGAACAAGATGTCGCAGGAGTTTGGGTCATTTTCTACATGGCATTGAACAATCAGGTCCACAAAGACAATCTTGAGGGCTGAGCTTTCCTCCATCCAGGACTTGTACAGGTCTACAGTCAGAAACTGGTTACAAATATGTCTGCAGACCCCACACATCCTGAATGCAAAGTATTCAGACTTTTACCTTCAAGTTGGCTATACAGAGCGCTCTTTGAAAACAGCTGTCACTAGAGTATCTTCCCTCAGACTGTCTCTCTGATAAGCACTTATAAGACAAATATATTTTATTTTAGTTACATAATAAAAATCTGAATTTATTTGATGTTCGTTTTCTTTGGGCTGACAGTTTCACTTCTGTCGGCTCAAAGAACAATTTTCTCAAGGCCTTGGTGAACATGAAAGGGTCTGAGAGCATTCTAAGATATGCTATTTTCTTCTTTATGTCTGAATTGTGAGTTTTATACATTGTTCTCGGTTCCTTTTTGAACGTATTGGTGAGTTGTCATTGATGGAGTAATTTTAGTGGCTGGGAATGTTAACGATTGTTCCTTGAAATCTTCATTTGTGGATGATGGCTCTCTGTGTGGCTCAAATCCCAAACCTTAGAAATGGCATTGTGCTTCTTTGCAGACTAATTAATGTCAACAACTGTTGTTCAATTTCTGTAGATTCCAGAATGATCTATACATTTTTCAGGACCTTTTTGAGGCCTTTTAGAACTTCTATTTAAATGTAGTTTGTTTGTTTGTTTTTTATTCTACAGGCAATCAGACCTGGGAGTATATTGTCCCAAAGAATTTAATTAAATTATTAAACTTTATTATGCTTTAATGTGCCCTTTGGAATATATGTTTTCAGTCTGTCCAAACATAAGAAAACAATGAAACAGACAGTACAGCACGCTCACTTAAATCAAACTAATCAAATCTTCAGTTCAGTAAATATTGTAGTATCTCTTTCCTGCCAGCAGATGGTAGCTACTGCCTTTCAAAATCACAATTTCAGCTTCTCTGAGGAGCTGCTCTTAATTGAATTCAGTCCAAGCAGAAACTTACATAATGTAGGGCAGAGTTTGGAATTCAGATAGCTGCATATTGGTAGGAAACATGATGAGTGTGACGTAGTGTGCCTTCAAATTTAACTCAGATCATCAACAGCACAAAGACAAAACTATAAACAGCGAATCTCTGCAGATTTCATTTGATTAACAGAGACATTTTCTTATATACCTTGAGGATTTATAGATTTTCGGTTTCTCTGGTTTAGCAAAATAGTAGGAATAAAAACGAAGTGTAATTTGCAGCGTGATAGATAATTTGTTCCTGAAACATAAGCTTTTCTGATTATATGTAGGCATTCAGGATAATGCTGCCAACTAGTAGTTTAGAAAAATAAAATCATAAAATGCCCTTAAGTTACAAATCAATTATCTATGCAAATAATGTACCTATACATAACTGTATACATGCTGTTTTGGAATATGTGCATCTTTGAAATTGTCTCAGCGACCTTTTGAAACACACTGGTGAGGAATGTGAATTTGGCAGGGATGATTTGGGCAGCGTCAGTGCCAATGACTGCATTGCAGTGTTTTCATGTCAACTATATTTGGCTTCAGGATCTGTCTGAGACCTCCTGGAATGATTTGCTGTTTGCTTCGGGTTCACATTAAGTGACATCGCAGCACAACACAGAGGTCCTCGTTTCCCTAAGCAATGGACGAATGAACATTGTTCACTGCCCAACTGTTGCTTCGAAAACTTTAAACTTTTAATCTGAAGGAAACCAGATCAGCAGCATGCCCACGAATGGAGTCGTATGTCTGCAAACAATGAACATAACTCAACCCCCTGTGGGGAAGCATGATTTATATAGGCTGTGCTATAAAATCCAGAGTTACAACCACAGATTTTGCAGGGCTGCGAATAGGGGGCATGTCAGTTCTGTTGCTAGGAAACAAGTAAGGGCAAGACAACAGTCAAAGACAGAAATTTGGGTTGGGTAAAGAGGGGAGGAGAGATGTTAAGAAGTGGGAGAGAAAGACAACAGAGGAAGGGTAAAACAGGCAAAAAGCAAAAATTGTGCAGGTTAAATTTGTTTCATCTTATAATTTCCTTTTGGTCCTGAGATAGCGGAGATGCTCTTATTTCAGTGCATTGCTGCAGACAGATGAGTATTGATTTTAGAAAACCTTCTGGTAATAACTCATGTTTGTGTGATCAAAAACCATTTCCCAGTGTAAAGCCCAGATTTTCAATTGGTGGTGCATTGCATAGAGCATTGTTGCCACACAACCAGCCACTCACACTCTGCTCTTCTCATGTTTCTACAATTAACATCTCAATGAAGCTAAATATAGTCCAATCCCATGGCCTCTTCATCCACTGACATCAATGGGTCTGGCTTTGTCCTGTGTCAGTCTCTCTTGTGTTTGCCCCAAACTTTTCTGTGTCATCTTGAAACGTGGACTCTGGACGAAAGCACACTGACCCAACACTGCGGTTATTTTTAGACAACTTAATAAGCTTTATTTTGAGGTTTTGGACATGTGACAGGGTTTAAAATCCACAAACTATCTATTAGAAAACAGAGGACTCTGTTTGGATGCACATGTTTGATACATTGCATACAAAAAGGTTTACTTTAAAACTGTGCACTCATTATAGTTTGTGGTCTGATAACTCTAAAAACAAAAAATCCAGGGCATTCAGTTGTTAGCAGAAGTAACTTCTGTTGTAAGTAGAGTTTAATTTAATTTAGAGGCATGTCAGAGATTAAATAACCTTTTGGGTAACATTAGGGTCTGTTGATGGCAGCGACCAGGGCAAGGGCATTAGAAAATGGATGGATGGATGAATATAAAGTGTTTGGGTTATAGAGATAGGCTTGGTTTTCAACCAGTTTTTTGTTTATTTCTCAGGTGTCATGCATGCACATTCTGCACACCAGCTTTATATTTAGCCTGTCGCACACTCATTACCCTGCATACCTAAACTTGATGCAGGTGACAGTAGGCTGAATACCTAAGCTCACAGACAGTGACAACAAGGGGGAAAAAAGAGAGGCGTGAGTATTATATATGTTGATGTTATTAATGCAAAATCCAACAATTTGATTGAAATTGCATATTTACCTTTTGTCACTGCCCCCAGTTTGAGTTGAAGGGAGATTTTGTGTCACCTGTAGCTTTTATTCGACAGTGGCTACTAGAAAGGAAAGGGGGCGGAAAGGGAGAAAGCATGTAGTAAATAACCCAGATGGGAGTCAAACTGGGGACAGCTGCACCAACGGATGACAGCCTTAGTACATGGTGCAGCTGTTCTACCCAGTTGACCACATGACTCCCTCAGCTGAAGTTTGAATGCAATCGAAACAAAAATACTTTCACACCAAGGTCTCCTCAGTCTTGAGCAGTCATCTTGTGATAAGTAAACAATTAAATACTGATAATGTTCCAGTGGATGTTCTCAGATTGAACTGAATGCCTGACAGATTTCAAGCTAAACTCATTTTCAGCCTTTTTTTGACATCACCTATGTTTTTGCATAGAGTAGAAATAATCTTTGATGTCCCTCAGTGGGGAAATTCAAGTGTAACAGCAGAAATTAAAGCACGTAGATTCACATATGTGGAAATGTGGAATATATCAAAACAGAATTAGAAATAATATACTTTATAATAGGGCTGCACAGTGGCACAGTTGGTAGAGCTGTTGCTGTGCAGCAAGAAGGTTCTGGGTTCAATCCTGGTCTTTCTGCATGGAGTTTGCATGTTCTCCCATGGGTTTTCTCCGGGTACTCCACCTTCCTCCTACAGTTCAAAAACATGACTGTCAGGTTAATTGGCCTCTCCAAATTGTCCCTAGGTGTGAGTGTGTGTGTGTGTGTGTGTGTGTGTGTGTGTGTGTGCATGATTGTTTGTCATGTGTGTCTCTGTGTTGCCCTGCAATAGACTGGCAACCTGTCCAGTGTGACCCTGCCTGTCGCCTGGAACATTAGCTGGAGATTGGCACCAGCAACCTCCTGACCCCACCAAGGAACAAGGGTGTAAAGAAAATGGATGGATACTTTATAATAGGGACAAAATTTAAAATAATGTACTTCAAGCCAAAAGAATGTGAAACTGAATATGATATGTAATTGTGCAATGGTGTGTGTGTGTATTTGAAGATTTAATATACTGATAAGCAAGATAAATGTCAAGATTTAAATGAGATAGACAAGGGCTCATGCAAAGGAATGCAAATATTTATAAAAATGAATATTTATAAAATCTTTTTTGATGGTAAAACAATTATTGTCTCTTCCTGAATATTTAAATTGAAATAATATCTTAATAATGTTTCATGTTTGATCTTAGAGGAGGACTCAAGCACATAGATGATAGCAGTGAATACTTGAATTAAAAATAAAAACATCTAACAGGAAGTTGCAACCGTCTGGCACAGGATATGGAACGACAACTAGAGAACAGGAGTAGCAATGGAGGAAAGTCATGGAGAATAACAGAGAGAGCAAGAATAAAACAATGCAGACCAGAGATCTTAAATTCTGCTTGAGAGCTGGAAGTGACAAAAGACCCAGAAGAGAAGAAATTTAACATTAACCTAAAAAATGCAAAACATAATAATATACCAACAAGCAAACACATAGAGGAACAAACTAAGGCAGATAATAATGGTTTATCTCAGCATCATTACCGTCAAACTTACTTTTTTCTCCAAGGTTTCTGCAAAGCGAATAATTACACCTCATTATTTTAAGATTTACCTACTCACATCTGGACTCAGGTTTGTTCAAGATGAATCAAGGTCATTCACCTGCCTGTAGTTCTCACAACAGAATGACTTTGTCCACAGAAGTACATCCATCGACTTGAACTCCTGCCTATCTTCATCACAATTAATGTAAACAGAAACACTGGATACATTTCCTCTGTGAAATACGTAACTGCATGGGAAAGTAAACAATATAATAATCGAATGGAGAGATGTTTGAAATAAAATCATTTGAGTCATTGAGGAATTGTCGCAGCCTCACTTCATACTGCGTTTCAAAGGCTGATCTTAAATGTTTTCTGAAGCAACAAGAAGCTTGTAAGCATTGAAACGTCAGTATATTTCTTACATCTTTTGTTTTCTCTGTGCTTTTGTCTGTTGATGTTCTCAACATGTGGCATTGTTTCCTTGATTTAATCTTTTTTTTCTTTTCTATTTCATAAACCTACCTGGAACTAAATCCAGTTCTATTGCGGCTAAATGTTATTCTGAGTTTTCAATTCTAAACCAAACAACATAAACCTTGTGAAGTTCATTAACAGTGAGCTGATTCAAGCTCTGTGATAATGTGGTAATGAAGGGAATGAACTAATAAGATCACCACTGGAGAAACTATTACAAAACTCTCAAAGTTCAAGATGAACTTTGTGGTGTGATCCTGCTGCTCCCTGAGTGTGTTTCGGTCTTCTCATTTGTAACTGCACAATTAAAGGCCCCCCCCATAGCCGTCATCAGCAGCATTCTCCACTCTGATGAAAATGTGTTGACATGTCGAGCTCAGACACTCAGATTCTTCACCTCTGTCTGTTGGACTTGGAGCAAAGTGTGAATTGTGTGTTTTATTTACCTGGCGTTAGCTGATGGGTCCAACTTTTACTTCTTCTAACAGAAGCAGTCAAGTTGTGGAGACTGAAAAATTATTATATCAATAAAATATCGTCTCGTGTTAAATGAGGCCTAATGTAAGATTTTGGCTGACCTTTAAATATATTCCTCAAAATGTAATATTTTTTGACAGATATCAATTGTTTGTTATGTTTTTTTAAGCAATTTAGTGAACCAGCTGTGTACAGTTATACCAGAATAAGTATAAATGGTCATGATACACTGAAAATGTTTTTGTTGCTCTGCCACCGTTTCTAACCTGTTTTAAAGTTGGGAGTTTAGAGTTCAAAAATAGTTGTTTGTGATTAGTTTATGATTGTATTTTTTTTAAGTAGTTACTGCTTTAACACAAAATGGGCAGAGCTTTGAGATATGAAAGGAGTTCAGCAGATGGGAATGTATTATCGGGCAAGAATGTAAAATGTTTCCTGGTCACAGAAGAGGAGCAAAAGAGAGAATACAGACATGCTGAATACACTTGAAGGTTTTTTTGCTGCGTTTGTGGGAAGAGTTCATTTTGTTCGGGCATATGAGGATAGTCAATCAACTTTATTTATACCAGATTTGGTAGAACCGGGTCAGTAATGACCAGGTCTCAGGTAAGAGGTATCTCTGGCCAGTCGCTCTATATTTGGATCTTTTTTCTCAGTTTTGTGGCAGCATTAAGTCCTGTTACCTGTCATTGAATGACAACCTTCTCTCATGATGACAGCTAACCTCGATAGCCCTGCACTCAAATCTACAGTAAAAGTATCCTCAGCACTTTATTTTATTTTTCTTCACTCCAACAACAAACTATATGTGTTGATAATGTATGTGACATAATAACACAAAGTATCTCATAATTAGGATTTGAATCCAAAAAGACACAAGGTTACAATAAAGTATGAAAACTCTGGCGTGCATTTCTATTCTGTTTGAATCGATGCTTGGCAGACCCACCAGCCACTACGATGCCAGCTGCAAGCCTTTTGGGGTTTGTCTCTGCCAGCTTTCCACACCAAGAGACTGAAAATGTTCCCACTCTGCTACTCAAATTCAATGGATGTCATCTATAAGAATTTATTTCCAAGTCTTACAGCAGATTTTATGTGGATTTAGGTCTGGACATTGACTTAACAATCCTTGTACAATAATATGGTTTAATCTAAGACATTTCATTATAACTCTAGCTGTATGTTTTGGGGCATTTTCCTTCTGGAAAGTGAGGCCTTTCAGCAATTATTTTCTTTCTTCAGGATGCCCTGTTCTCTGAGAAATAAAGCTTTCCCACTGCATGATGCTGTTATTTACATGTGTCACTGTTGGATGGTAGTGCAATGGCTCTCTTCCTACTACTCTTTCGATTTGGATCTCTGCAGCTCCTCCAGAGTTACCACAGTTTTCTTTTGTTAATGCTCTCCTTTGAGAGCCTGCCAATTTTTGGTGAATTGCCACTTCTTGCACTTATTTCATAATCTTTCAACTTTTGTTTTCTCTGGGATTTTCAAACCTTTGTATATTGTTTTATAGCCTAAAAATGCCTTATATTTCTTCACAACTACCTTCCCTGTCAGCCTGCGTTAGATGGTTGTCATGATGTTGTTTGCTCGTTAATTTTCTCCAACAAACATTTGAGGCCTTTGCAGAACAATTGGATTTAAACTAACATGGATATATAGATGAACAACTTCAGAAGGCAATTTATTACACATGAACCCATTTCATAGTTTGTTTAAATTTTCATTTGGATGTTTCTCACTTTTCACCTCTCCACATATTCTTCTGCCAGAAGCAGTGTGTAGCATGCTTGCTATTAAGCAGAATGAAAGGCACATTTATTGTTTAACAATTGCCTAGTTCAGCATAAAGCAGTTTTCACATGAACTAGTTTTTTTCTAGAGTTGTGTGGTGTCCTCTCAGCAGAAGATGTCAAAGTTGATGCTTTTTCGTCTGTTCTATTTTTATTTCCTGTAATGTGTTCGAGCTCTAATGAGTCGGAAGCCACACGCCATTGATCACTGCCTTAGTCACACTGCCATCAACAAAATCCTCATCAGTGCCGGTGTTTTGGTTCACGCGCTCTCCTGTGGTTCAGTTCCCCTTTTTTCCTTGTCTTCTTACCCATTACCACAAGTTTTCTCTCCCAGTTAAATGAAGTGCCGATAGGTGCTGGATTGTGTTCTGCTTCCACCCTCCTAGTCATCCCTTTAAAGGGAAGCCTGTGAGAAAGACTAATGTTGCTTAGTTAGAAATCTGCTCTCATATGATTCACAGCATGCAGTGGTTCATTAGAGGCTTGTCTCGTTTAAAGAATGAATCTTGTCTTTGTCTCATGGATATAAAAAGACTAAAATCATAACAATCAAGTAACTATGTTACTTTCAGTTGCTATGAAAATGCTGTATAAAAAACAACTTAAAAGATATTTGATTTGAAGATGAGAGGATGGATGGGTCTCATGCAACCACTCAAAAGATGCTATCCTGGGCAGTTGCCCATGTCGTCCATATCAGAAACAGCCTCTGTCTACTGGTGCTGATTGTGTTTGCTGGGGTCACCACAAGGTCACAATATTTGAAAGTGCTTTTTTTAAGGTGAATTTTCCAAGCAAATTTCTGCAGTTGAAATTTATGGTGCCAAATTTAGAGTAAAAATCAAAATTCATACACATAATTGCAAGATAAAAAAAATCAGTTTTGTAAATTGCTTTTCTTAAAATTTATTGTTTCTTAATAAAAAAAATTTCATAGTCTAACTGAATCTACTGAAATCTAAAATATTGCTTTTTACTAACTGTCAATTTTTGATTTTTTGCTACTGGAATAAAACAGAAATTTACTTGCAAGCTTTTTTTATATACATATTTGTACTTTCTGTGTAGCAGTTACCAATCTGCAGAGGACATTTATGTAACAAGTAACCCAAACTCTCCAAAAACAATAAAAAAAAGGACTTACATAATTATAAACCATTTAAAGTTGAACAAATTATTATTCATCCACTCACGATAGATTGTCATCCTGCTCTAAATGCATATTCTGGATGATGTCTAACCCCAGATCACTTTCAGTAGATTTGTTAAATAATGATTTCATTCTTCATGGGCTGCAGCTTTTAGTGTCTGTAATGGAAGTTTATGACATACAGGAAGAAGCTTTTTGAAACAGATGCATCTTTAATCCATTTATGGTTGATTTTGGCCTTTGCATTAAATTTATTTGCAGCAACTTTGCAGATAGAGGACTATAAAGTTACACCAGAATCATCTTTAGCAACCTTTTTGTCTTTTTTAAATAATTCCTTCTGCTGGAGAAACAATCAGAAATGATTCCAGCATAATCATTTGCAGCCAGCACGCAGCAGCAGCAGCAGCTTACTGGCGTTGAAGCTTGTAATTAGTTAAAGATGCTTGCTGATTTTTTTCGATGTTCCACAACAGGTGTTTACTCCCTCCACCTTCAGCTCTGATGCGTGACCAGCATAAAGCTGTCTGCCCTGACGCGTGACCACGCACGCTCAACAAACGAATATTGCGTGACACCAATTTATATGGCAGCTGACCGGTCACCAGCGAAACGCATGAATATTTACTTTCTAAAAACGCACTTGATGTTCTGCAAAAATCATCAAACTTGTGCATCCTGTTTGATTCGCGTTACTCTCTGCGCAATGGATAATTAGCTGAAATGTGGGGACAAAATCTATCATTTACAGCTTGCATGGTTATAATTGTTTTCCTCCACTTTATGTGCTGTCAGATCTAGGCTGGACAGAGGTTAGGTTAGGTTAGGTTAGGTTAGGTGAGATATGTTGAACCTGTCGCAGTTGTGTCCTTTCCTTCTGCTCTCAGACGCTGCAGGGAAACTGGACCCGCTTCCTTTATTGTCCTCCCGCAGCCCAATAGATTGAGTCTTTTCTTTCCTTTTTTTCTTCTTCTTCTTCTTCTCTCTCCTCTTTGTTGACAGGTTGCTTTTGTTCGCGTTGTTTTCGGGGGAAAAATGTTGTGGAAAATACTTGAGTTCATTTTTCCGTCGTGCTCAGTCGTAGGATGGTGATCAGGTTGTCAACAGAGCAGAGGAGAGAGGAGAGATGCGCCCTCAGTTAGACGGCAGAGTGTTGCTGCTTTATTTAACAAAACCCACGGATCGAGCCGCCTCTCTTGCAGTTTGGGGATGTGACCTGTTGCAGATGTTGATTTTTTCCAGACTTTAGACGTCGGATGGATACAAATGGAGTGAAATGAAGCAGCGCCGAGAGGTTCATTTTAAGCGGCGGATCGCTAAATGAGGAGTTGACTTACTTTTTCATTATTCTTATTATTATTTTGAGACTTAAAATATTTTTTCTGGGGTCTGTCTGTTCAACTTTGAAGTTAATCAGCAATTATGTTTCCGCAAAAGACTGAAACCAAACAAGACCTCTTCAACGCGCTGCTGCTGCTGGCACCGTGATCGCGGCACCGCGCCCTGCTTTGTGGAGGACTGTAGCCCAGTAACCCGCTTTCCTTCTCCTCTCCTCAACCCCGTCTTCCCGACAGAATGGCCCGCTTTGGAGACGACGTCCCGGGCTTGCTGAGCTCTGGGGATGGAGGATCGGAGCGCAACAGGAACCGCGATGGAGCGGCCGTGTCCACAGGTGGGATCTCCCCGGCGTTCAAGCAGACCAAGGCGCAGCGCGCCCGCACCATGGCCCTGTACAACCCCATCCCGGTTAGGGAGAATTGCTTCACCGTCAACAGGTCGCTGTTCATCTTCGGAGAGGACAACGTGGTCCGGAAGTACGCTAAGAAAATCACTGAGTGGCCATATCCTTTTTTCTTCCCCCCCGCTCTGCACGGATGATATCACACTAACCTTGTTTGTTCAAAGTGTCTAAATGGAAAATATAAAAGGTAGGTGAACTGTGACCAACACTCACTGTGCAACAAAGTCTGATTTTAAGAGTTTATCCACACCCATCCACCCAACCTGGCACAACAATCGTTTCATAATACTGCAAAGTTTCACCTTTAAGAAAAATAAATGGGATTATTTACCTAATCCCATTCATCTAGACATGGATAAATCTGTAGATAAATGACATGCATCAAAACCATGGAGCACTTGGTTTTGGATCAAGTGCTCCAAAACCAAACTGGAGCACTTGGTCTAAAAATAAATAAGGTCCTTTTTCCCTTTGAAGTAGCTTTCACAACTTCCACAACAGTAAGGTATATATGTTTTTTTGTTTGTTTGTTTGTTTGTCTTTTCATTTTGACATTGACGTTTTGACCCCGGCAAATCTTCTAGCCTAAAATATATTCCAAAATCCACCAAACTCTTACTGGTTTTTAAGAAAAGCCTATCAAGCAGAAAGTTATGGTTGCTTGGAAACGTTTGGCTCATTTTTTGGGCTGTAGAATAAACGTAGGAAGTTTCAGCACCACGGATAGCACTTGTGGTACAGAGGTGTTTAAATTTTGCTTAATTTTGTAAAATGTGCTTTATTAGAAAGATTGATCACGATAAAGTATTTAGCTTCTTGTTTTGTAATGAATTTACAAAACAAGAACAGAAGATGGGAAACTGTTCCTGAGTAATGCAGGTGCCATTTGCTTCTCCTGTCTTGATGCTGAAAAACGTGCCAAAGCAAAGCAACACAAGAGCTTTGCTATTCATGGCTTTAAGCCCTTTATGTCAGCGTTACGTCATGAAGAGCTGCTGATTCCACCTAGCAGCAAATGAACATAAGTAAACTAGAACCTTGATAATTGTACTAATTAAGTACAGCTGTTCTTTAATGATGAATTAATCAAATCATAATATCTGTTTATGTTTTCAGTTTATTTTGTAAGGTCAGCTCAGGGGTTCACAGGTGAAGTGAATAACACTGATCATCCTTTCATCATGGCACCTGTTAGTTGGATATATTTGGCAACAAGTGAACATTTTGTTCTCAATGTTCAGGTGCGAGAAGCAGGAACTGAGTGGCAAGGATCAGGATTTCAGCATGTTTAACAAGGTTTGCAGTAGTAGATGACCGTCAGAAGTGGAAATACAGCAGAGGCTTTTCAGTGCGTGTAGGGAACGAAGCCTGACCCACGTGTGCCGATCCGAAACACAAGTAGTTCAAACAGCTGAAGACGTTTTATTGCCGATGCGATATCAGAACCACATCGCTATGCTTAGGGGTCACAGTGCTGCAGACCAGATTGCCTATGCGTGGCCATAATTTTGTGCCTGTTTAGTGTTGAGTCCATTACGATCCAAATAATTTTTGTATAGTTTAATTCAGCTTAGTTCATCCAGAATGAATGTTCGCACACAATTAAACGATTTATGCGTATTTGTTGTTGTTTTTATGAGGTTTGAAATGAAACCCATTCATTTTGTTCCTGGTGTTGATAGAAAACAACTTGTTGCTTTACTTTCAAAACAGTCTTACTGTTTTGCGTCGCCTGTTGCTGGGGATGCGGCACAAAACAAGTGTCGATTGGCGGCGTGTTTATGTCGCCATTGCTGCTGCTGCTGCACAGCTCACCAGGTGTCCAGGCCAGGTGTGGCCTGTTCACAGACTATTGTTCTGCTCCATTCAGCAGCTTCCTGACTGACTGACTGCTCCACAGCTGAGCTTATAAACACACCTAATAGAAGAAGCTGCCTTTTGTTGACGACTGCTGCTCATCGTGGGGTTTTTTGTTTGTTTTTTTCTGGCCTTAAATCTTTAGTCTGGGATCTGCATGTGAATCACACCAGAGATCTTCCAATATAACCGAGCTGCACTAGAACTGCACCTGCTGGTACATTTTATTTCCCCATCCAAATCAAAATCAAAGAGCTGTGGGTGCTGTTGTGATCAGAAGGAAAGCAGCCAGGCTGAATAACCTCCAAGTTAATTTGCTCTGTGTGGGGAGTGTCCTGTTATGTAGAATGAGCTCCACTGTATCTGATTAACAGGCATTACAAGGAATTATATGCAATAATGTCTGATCGGCATGCCATATGCTATTACGGCTAGTCATAACTCACCGCATCGTATTCTGTTGTTTGATATTAAGATTTTGAGTAGAGTGGTGCCGAGCTCTTATCAAGAATCAGAAGAATAAACAACAGGAAATACATATGCGAGCTTATGTAATATATTTAAGCTTAACTAAACATGTAAGCAAACTGATATAAACACAGTCCATATAAGAAGCTTCATAAGCAAAGTATGAGCCTTGAAAGATACAAGTGCAAGAGTAATATATTCAGCAAGGCTTACAGGGAATACTTGACATTTAGGCAAATATGGTTAGTTGCTCCTTGTAGTGTTGGATGCTTACTGGAAACTCCACTGTGGTGTCTGTTTATCATGAACTGGAGCCAAGAGGAAAGAAGAGGGAAAGATGCAGCCTAAATCCATGCCAGACCAAATGTTTCATTCACGAGCGCACGGATAAAGTCACCACTTAACATGTTTTATCACATTTCTTTGCATTAGTTCACCCAAATGATAGATTTTCAGTTTTTAGGTGGGGTTTTTTTTGTTTTGTTTTTTAATGGGATATTTTTCTTAGCCTGGTGCAGTGACTTCCTGGTGTTTTGTTGTCATTGTTTTGTTGCCAGGCAAACAGAAGGCTTTTAGATTAACCACACTGTTACAGATCCGCTCCAACGCTTTCTTGCTTTGCACCACTGTCATGAATTTCACATTAACCTGGGACGTTTAATGACACATTTACCACAACTATCTTCCAGGACAAAATGATTATACACTTGCAAGGTTTTTCTAACACTAGAGTTTTTGATTTACAAATCTGAACTTAATGTGGAGTTTCTCTAAGTCAAACTGGATCAAAATGATACATAATAACAATTATACACTCCTTTGATAATTGGTTAAGTATCTCATACAAGTTGTAGCTCAGCCACATGCTTCATGTAGCCATCAACAAAATTCTGGCATAATTTTGATTGAATATTTGCATCCCTTCCTTCTTCATTTTAATCAGTTTGTTTTTAAAAAAATCCAAATGTTAAAAAGTATTTCATATTTTTGTGCATATTTATAACTACGTGGAAAGAGACATTCTAGAAGAAGTTTAAACTTGAGTACTCGTTTGCAAAACACACCAACGCTAAATATGTACTTTTACAGCTGCTCCTGGCTTTCATGCATACTACTTAGTGATGGACAAATACAGAAAAATACTGTAATAAAGACACTGCTGTTTTGTCCCGTTTTTGTAATTACTGAGTAGCAAAACCTTCCTGATGGTAACAGATTAAAAGCAAGAAAAAAAAGGATATATTTGATGCACAGGAACATTTTGTGGTTTTCCATTTTAATCTTCTTAACTAGAACCAGCCTGTGATAAATGGGCTGAATTGAAGACGATTTGAGCTTCCCACTGATGTTTGTCAGGCTTAGTATTTTTCTCTTAAATTTTTTGAAATATTTTGTTTTTGATGTCTTCAGCTGCACAATCTTGCTATGTAACCAAACTCATGACTATTTGGTACTGTGTACTTTGTGAAAATTTCTATGTATCAAATTGTGATAGTGACAGGTAAAGATTTTTGTTTTTTAAATTTTAGCTATATTTTTTAAATTCATCATCTACTTCAATAATGACCTGTTTGACTTTTACTGCCAAGCATGTAAGAAACATTTGTTAGTAAGAATTTGTTTCGTCATAGCATCACGTTGTAAAGAATAGTGGGTCTTGTTCCTTTTACTGCTTAAATAGGATATTATGCTTCTTTTTTTTTTTTGCTACTGGAAAATGTTCCGTATTTTTCTTGTTCAGTAGTTTACTTCTCTTTTGGTCATTTACACAGGTGACTGACAAACTCAGCAACACTTGGAGGATGGTGGGCCTCACTGAGGCTTTAACCTTTTACCTCAAAGCTAGAAACTGGCACAAAAATGCTATTTATCAAGGTATCCAATAGACGTTTGTCTCCAGCGAGAGTCGTGCAAATCAAGAACATACACTAGTAGTGAACAGGCTAGTGGTAGAGTGGGTTATCACACACACTCTTATAATCTCTTATCTCTGCAGGACATCTGGTAAAGGTCAGCCTTGTGTTTGCAGCACAACTTGCAGCTGTCACTTCACAGTAAGAGCCTCTTTTCTTCTCTGAGTGCTCAATTAACAGAGGATGATCAATTCAACAAACATCCAGAGGCCCTTGTGATTGGCTGAGTGGTGTGGGTGAGCTTATACGATCACATGACACACGTCTAGATTTGTGTTTGAGTGCACCTTGTCGCTGATCAGTGGTGGCTCACCAGAGCAAGGCGTGGTTACATTTGTACATGCCTGAGTCTGACTCAAGCTTGGCTGCCTGAGGGCGTAGCTGATGGAGGCTGACGGAAGCCTGGCAGGGAGAGCCAGAGCTTAATGAAGCACTCAGGCTCAGGTTAGACTTGCAGGCCTGCTGAGGACTGGCAGCTGCTCCTCCTGTCTGATCCCCACTGGGATCTCCTGCAGTGGGAGGTTTCCTATTGAGAAGGTGTACCTCTAAATAATTGATTGTTGGATTTAATAGTTTGTTTCATCATTAGTGCCAGCAGAAATTATGTGAGAGCTGATAAGGAGACATGGAGGTTTACGTTTAAAGCAGTGCAACAGGGTAGCCAGCCACACTGGCCTTCAGTTGTATTTTCAGGATGTTGTTCTCTTGTTAGGCTTCATTGAGGATTAAAATTACACAGGTTAATATTGTAATAAAAATTCCATTAAGGTTGTAAAGTCCATACATATTCCTCTAGAGTCTGCTTGAAGTTGAGACGGATCATTAATTTTCCTCTAACTAAATTGCATCCTTGCATGAAAAATAAAAAGGGGCAATTAAGATGGAAACGACCCTGATGGACCCAGTGTTCCTTGCATCCTAAACTAATTTCTCTGTGAATGTCAAAATTATGATTTTATTATTATTATTATTATTATTATTATTATTATTATTATTATTATTATTATTATTATTATTATTATTATTATTCACCGATTTCCTTATGACCATTCAAAACAGTATAAAAGGTTCAAACTTGAGAAACTAAATAGGTTTCCATAATCATCCCATGACTAAGCTCTGAAAGTCAGGCTTAAATCTGGGTTTTTGCTCATGGATTTTATATTTGTGTCTTGATTTAAGGATGACTCGGGTTTCAGTTTTGAATAGATTTTATGTTTGTTTGGATGCTTTTAGTTCCTGCATAGGAATAATTGCCACACACGAGATGATTTTTAAAAAAGTAATTTAATACTTATGAACTTGATATTAGAAAATCCATTGATGTATACTAGATGGTGCGAGTAACATATGGCTACTTACATTCATATTGGTAAGAGATGTAGAGAAGGATGAAGAGAATGAGACAGATATGAAAAACAGGCAATAACAAGACATCTGTTGTTGCAGAAGCAGTAGTTACACCACAGCACTTTGCCAGAAATTGGCTTACACCGTTTGTATTTGTTGCAGGTTTTGTTTTTTTTTTTGTATTTTTGGTTGTGAGAGTGCTACACTGGCAAACAGCCAGCCTGTTACACGACTAAGGTTCCTTCATAATAAAACAGTACAGTGTGACTCAGCGAGAGTTTAAGTCTTTGTTTCTGCTCATGTATCTTGTTCCCTATTCATTAAACATCAAAATCTCCCATTGGTTGTCTTAAGCTCCCTGTTGTTACCGTCGTTCCTATGAGCTGCGGTCTTTAAACCAGCTCACCTAACAAGTGCTTGTTTGACCCTAACTCTGGTGAATATTGCTGAACTATTAACACAAATAAAATGCTTCTGCAACTCTAGTGCATTTATGACCGGTTGTCTGCTGGGGGCAGTAGCAAGTAATTTTCTCTAAATTCTCATGTTTCAAAACATACAGTTCAAATAAATTGTGTTTTCCTTGTTTGGAGAATAATGATAAAGTATAATCTTCCTTAAAATTGATGGAGGCCAGAAAGCTACTGCAAAGGGAGAAAAGACAGTCCCACAACCAGCATAAGCAGCCCAAATACCGATGTGATTGTGTTGTGGAAAGATTTTCAACATGCTCTTCATTGCAAGAAAACAAACGTTCCTTCCTTTGATAGAAATATTTTTAAGCTACTTTAAATAATTAACTGATCTCACACTGTATTTTTGTGATAACGCAGACAAAGCTTTAGCACAGCTCTTCTGCTAAGTATGACATTTTAATGTTTTATTTATATTTATTCCACAAGTGTTTAACCATTTTGATTCAAATTTAAGCTTTGCTCTTTTGTTTTTTAGAACAATTTCCCTAGGAATTCAGATTACAAGGCTTTTCTTCTGAATATATTTATTCAGTTCTGGCTCCAGCTCATACTCCCGACACATGGCTCAGATCATTTACGGATTTCCAATAAGCCAGGCTCAGATGCCTTTGCTTCATTTTGAGTTTCACCTTGGCGTAACAACAATAATAACAATAATGGTTTGGATCCAATCTGTGTTTGAGCATTTTCACAGATGCACGGGGCATCACACTCCGGCCTCTGCGTCTATTTTTACACGCATGTTTGAGGAGTCGAGGCAGAGCGCCAGCGTCACTGTGACTCAGAAAGCTCACGAGACGCCTCGCTCCTGAAGCTGGTAGACGAATCACGACAAATATTACACGTCAGCTGACACCCGGAGCAGCAAGAAGGGCTGATGAGATACTTGTTAAGTTTGTAACTGGGAGTAAAGTTATTTTTTCAAGAAGTAGTGAGAGTGAAAAAACTAGTGAATAGAAATGAAAGCATCAGCTGCATTTCTATCTGATGTCACGAGTAAGTCACTTCTGTATGTAAAGGGAAATTATAAATGTTTTACTATGATAAAACATTAAGTGGATAATAATTGGTTAAATGACTTATCTGCTTTCTATGTAAAGAACCGACAAAGTATTTTCAGAAAATAATTAAATTATCCTCAACATTGCAGGGCTTTTTAGGAAAGACTTTCCAGATGGACAAGCAGTGAAATTGTTGAGGGTGAAACTGGAAACTTCCCATAGTTACTGAAAATGCAGAGAAGATAGAAACCAAGTCAGATAGGAGCACTAAGAATAGCCAACCAAAAATAAGTCAGACATTTCCCCCCAGGAGCTGCAGAAAAGGCAAAGAAAAACCACAAAACCATAACATGTAGAATTTCTCAAAAAAGACTGAAAAAAGTCTAAGTTATGAAGTCCAATCTGATAATATAAATGTATTCTCACATTAATAATCATTTTGTTTGATGAGAGAAAGAAAAATGTGTATGCAGATTTGATCCAAAATATAAATATATAAACATAAAAAGTAGGCATCTGATATCATTATATTAATACAATAAAACTTTTGAGTGATTTCCACCACAAGTAATGAGTAATTTCTGACATTTTATACATAAAAACAAATGATTGCAATACATTTTATTTCTCATGTCCAGAGCATAATGATAAAGTAAAGTTTTCTTGCAAACCGACTGGAAAGTGGCTCAGCACCCATCACATTTCCTGTAGAGGTGGGCGTTATACCATCATTAGATCATGAATGTGTAGAACAGGCTGATGATTCTTGTTCAGACATATCAGTTCAGTTTTTCTTTGAGCTTCATGAACTACTTTTTATGTGTTAATAGTAGTTACTTGTTTCGATAATTTTCTGTGGAAGTAGAATAGAATTTAGCTTGTATTAATGTGTAAAAATTTTTTAAAAAGCTGAAGTATCATGCTGTCCCGTGGTATGGAGGTGTAGTCGTATGGAAACGGTCAAAAACAAAAACACAGTATGCTCTTTCTTGTAGATAGACATGAGACAAATCCTTTTTTTTTAATTATAAAAATTAGCAGGAAAGCAGCAGTGTTGGTATTTTTGTGCAGATCTAAGCTATGCCTTGATAGTGTCTTTACTTCCCAGCCTTAAAGTTCAAGCCCAGTCAGCCAATTTCCTCCCCCAAAGATTGGTTATAAATCTTCTCCTCTTTGACAAGTTGTCTACTTATTCCTTATTTTCTTCATAATAAAAGAAACACCTCTGCATCGTTAATTTGGATTAAGCCAAAATAAGCAACAACAAAGAAATAAACAAAAAATAAGAGGTGTAATTGAAATCCTTTAATTGTTCTACCTTGGAAAGAGTAATTTGTTTTTTCATTAGTGACTGTCATTTACTTCTCACTATTTCTTTGCTGATATTTAGTCTGATGCATGGTGTCAAAGTCTAGCTTCAGTGTGTCAGCACATGAGATACCTCCACAGGCACGCTTCAGCTGCCCAGTAACTGTTTTGTAACGCTGACTTTCAGTGGCTGGAAGAGGATGCTGTTGCTTGGATACCCTCCTCCCCTGTCTCTCCATCTTCATTTCCTCACTTTCCTTTCCCCTTCCTTATTTTGTTGCATTGGAGCGAATATGAAATTTCAAAGGCTTCTTAAAATGAACATCTGTAGCAAAATAATCAAAAATGCCTTTCATGTGAGAATTCATACAGCAGCAGGTCACTGGGACTCTTTTCACACTTATTTTCTTGTTTCTGTTGTTTACTGCTGTTTTGTTCTCCCAGCAGCCAATCTGAAGTGCAACCCTGTTTTATCTCATGGCCCCTATAGGCTTGTAGGAGTATTTTGTTTGCTCTTTTTATTTAACTTCTCATCACTCATTTGTTCCTGAGTGACCCTGCTGGATAAAACTGCCAACACAACATCGATCTGTCCAGCTCCACTCGCCTCCTCCTCACCGCGCTGTTTCACAAGCATCTTACTCTCTGTATAACATAATCTTCTCCTTCGGTGATCAGCTTACTTCTCTTGTTTATCACTTCCTCTTGGTGCATTTTTCTCTCTGCTCTGTTCTTCTTTCTTTAAGCTGCTTTCTGCACGTAACCAGGTGAGAGGAAAGTACCCACACAAAGCATTAGATAAAGAACAGCCAGATTTTAACCAACAACCCGCACAGCTTTCATAATAGATGCAATGTGCCGTTCATAGTAGGAGTGACCCTGTTTATACAATCATATCTCAGGGCCTCTCTCTCATCCCTCTTTAATAACTACTACTTTTCCTTTGTCTATTTCTGCATCTTTGTCTATTTCTGCATCTTTTTGCGCTATAGCTGATCCCAGATAAGGCACAGGCGGTTTATTATTGGCTCCTCTCAGTCCCAAAATGTGTAAATCAGCAGGTTGATTATGTTTTATTACTTTGTAGTGTTGGTTTTATTTTGCAAAATTATCCTTTTGTTAATTGAGTGTAAACTACAGTTGAAGAAGGGAGCAGTGTTTATATTGATAGGCTCTATATCACTGGTGTCAAACTCCAACTTTTAGATGTGTCTGCAGAACTTTATTGGTGTTAATTCAGCCGATAGATTTGGCTGAGTTAGACCAGTGATAAGTCGAAAGATATCAGCTTTCTAGGACTGTAGTTTAAAACACCTCCTCTTTTTCTGTTGTTTTTGTCGGTCTGTGTGTTACTTTACCGTAACTGAATTTTGTCATCATCCACAACGCTGAGTTCCTTAACTTCAGTCTTCCACTCCTTTCGAGTACATGATCCTCGCTACCATCATTGCCAACTGCATTGTCTTGGCCCTGGAGCAGCACCTCCCTGGTGAGGACAAAACCCCCATGTCCAAGAGACTGGTGAGAAACTCAGACATGAAAACTAAAACACAGACAGAAATCTCAAATGTGCTGATTTTGCATTTGAGTCCTTTATGCTTTTCCGACTTTGTCTCACACCAACAGGAGAAGACGGAGCCCTACTTCATAGGGATGTTCTGTTTTGAGGCTGGGATAAAGATCATCGCTCTGGGCTTTGTGTTTCACAAAGGGTCCTACCTCAGGAACGGCTGGAACGTCATGGACTTTATTGTCGTCCTCAGCGGGTGAGTCCATCAACATCATGCGCGTACAAATATGTGGCCGATGAGACAGGATTAGCATTTTGAACCGAACTGAATAATTGTTCTGAGAGATGTTATGAACGAAAAGAGCAACTCATTATTTGACTTTTATTTAACTGCCTGTTGTTATAAGGTTTAGCATCAACATACATACTCCTAGGTTTCCTGCATGTATTTCTTGATCTGAAACATTTGAATCGACTTCCGTCATATTTTTAAGCAAACTTTGTTGCATTCATTCAATTTTTCGAAGCTCTCACAGAGCTGAATTCATTCAACTTTATTCTGTCAGTAAACTCTTTTGAAGGTTTGTTTAGTTTAAGATTAGGGCCAAAAGCAGTGCGGTGAGTGCCTCACTGAAACAAGGGTACAAGTACAAAGAAGGTGACTTTCATAAAAAACCTCATCAGTGTAGCAGCACCATGATGAGGAGCAATACTGACATAAAACAATGGATGATTAAAGACAAACAACACAATGAGGATTATTTATTTGTGTGTAACTGAGAAACAGACTTTGTCATGACATTTGGGTTTTTGCTTTCTTTTGTCTTGGTGTTTGGATAATTTTCTTAGTGTTCATTTACGTTTGCTATGTTTTACCGTACCAGTTCATTTATTTCCATTTAGTTTCTTAGTCTATTCTTCTAGTCTGTTCCTTGTACATTTGAACGTAATTCTCTTAGATTATTGTCAGACCTTTTACTTTGTTCTATATGCCTTGGTGTCTGACTTGACCTCCCTCTGTGTTAATTCATCTCCTCCCTCAGGTTCCCCGCTGTCCCTTTGTCACAGCTGTACCACATTTCCTCTGATTGGTTAGTTTGTCAATTCCCACACCTGCCTCTGTATTTAAGCTCCTGGGGTTTTTTTTGTTCATTGTTAGATTTTTCTGCCCTGTTGCCTGTTTCTTGTTCCAAATTTTTTTTTTATTAAGAACTCCAAAATACCCTTTTAAAGACATCTGTGATCTATTATGGTTTTATTCTCTCTTAGCAGAGTACAGCAGTCCAGCTACAAGTGCTTACCTTTAACAGGTTGCGCTCTTACAGGACATTTTACGTCTCTTACTTTGTTAGGAGCGCTATGCGTGTCACAAGTGGAGCAGAAAGTGGAAATGTGTTTGACTGCGAAAGGACTCGCTCGATGAGAGAACAAATTAACCTTGACACATGTCTCTCTTTCTCTCTCTGTTTCTCACGTACACGCTGCCATACACATGCACAGATGAAATATTAATCAGTTCATGGCTCATAAGTACAACAGAATGCAGAAAAGGTTCTTAGTGAATTCTACATGATTTTGGCTCTTTAATTATTGAAGAGTCGAGCCAGGCTTTCTTAATGATGCTCCTCTCACTGCTGGGTAGAGAAGGGATATTAGGAGTTTAAAAAAACTCAGAGAGAACGATGGCTCAGGGTTCCTGTAGATCAGCTGATGCTGATGTCACACATGCTAATGAGGACAGTCAACCCCAGACTAAATTAGCAGCCTAATTAAAAAAACAGGTGCATGCTGATGCATTTCTAATATCACCTGCCTGAATGAGAACCAGGAAGAGGAAAAACAACTTTTTCATTCATTCTTTATTTATTTCATTTGAGGACTGGGAATGGGGTTGTATTTTTTGTGGTTCCTTTTGTGGTCACTTTTCAGTTTCCGAAATTTTTTTATTTTTTTTTTATTTGCTAATTGAAGTCGCAATGAAAGACATGATCTCAAAAACAATGAGCTCCTGAACGTGTCTGTTCCTCTCTCATCCGTTCATGATCTGAATTTTAACAACCAATTTTGAATTAGGCAGTAGACGTGCTTGATCTGAATAACACAGCCTTCCAGGTTTCTTCTTAATAATATTCAGCATGATGAAGTGAGCTCCTGATAGATTGCTCTCTAAATTATCATTTTGGCCTCAGTAAGGATAGATGAATGCAGACGGTCCATCTCTTTCTTTCTCCCACGCTTAGTTCATTCAGCATTGACGCACATGGAAACATTACCTCACCTGGACCATCATTCAAGGTTTGTAATTTTATTAGAGAGTGACTTGTTAGATTAGATGAGAAGTGTTGATAGTATTAGATACATGATCAGAGTTGTTGATCACTTAGTAGTGGGGAAACCTTGACCAGCCTCCCACACATCAAATGAACTGCTCTCATCGTGGAAGAACTTCTCTTTGGCGTGTTTATTTGTCTTGGTTATAAAACAATGCAATCGAGTTTAAAAAGTCTTGTGCTGAAATCTGATTTTTATTATTATTATTTTATTATTATTATTATTATTATTATTATTATTTTATTATAGATTCAGTTTTCCAATATTCAGTTTTACATTTTACAAAATAAAGTTCTGATTTAGATTTTTAGAGAAGTCTTAAAAAATTCATAATGTGTATTTCTCCTGAGATTATCTGGGAATTATTGCAGCTATGAGACGTATATAAAAATGGTTACTGTGAGCTGAATTAGGCTGAAAAATGTGTTTCTGCGAGCAGTTCATGGGTTTAAATTTTGCTCTTTTTGTTTGTTTTCCATATAGACATGCAGATCCTCTCAATGCCTCTAACCATCCAAAAATATTGATCTTTATTAATTAGCTGCTGTACATTTCCATAAGTTGTGATTGTTTGAGAAAGCATGATTTTTTTTTCTCGTGTCTTTTTTTGTTTTCATGAAAAAAATCCACTTGTACCACTTTGACACTTGAAAAAAACCGTTATGAATGCAGTAATAAAAATTACATAATAAAAAATTTAGACATATTCTGTGGATTTTTGTAGATAAAAAAATGTAACCGTTAGGTGTCAGTGTTTTTGTGTAGCTAACTTAACACTGGTGGATTCAGATTACTCTCCTCACTTGTTTCTCCTCTTGTGTTGCAAATAATTACAAAACTCACTCAGAACTGCCACTTTAAAATTCATTGGCCTTTCTGTTTATTAAAATCTAATGCAATACAACAACGCTCCAGGTGCTCATCTGGAAATCCTTTAAAGCTTTTTATTCACACAAGCGGGAAGCCTAATTTAACAGTTGTGTTGAAATCTTTGCCTGTGGAGGCTTTACTCAACAGTTAGCTCAGATTACAAAAGCCTGCAAACCTTTCCTCGGTGAATACCCCTAACTCACTCCACATCATGAGCGAACGTGTGTAATTATGGGAAGCGTTTGCTTACTGTGTCAACGCTGGAGGCCGTGATTACCTCAGCAAGCTTCCTTGGTGTTTCAAGATGGCCTTAGAGAGCAAGTGGGAGGGAGATGTGAAAAACCAGATGGCATCCTCAAAGGCTGTTTTTGTGTAGCCAAGGACCGTAGAGGGATGACGGGTTTCCTCAGGTCGCCGGCCTGTTACCCCCGCTAAAGAGTCAAGCTGTGAGGCGGAGTCGGAAAAGAAAATCAAGCAGGTGATGAAGGAGAGCAGGATAGAAAGTGGCTCAAGAGCAGCGCGTTATGACGGCAATTGTTGAGAAAAAGGAAACAAAAGGAAAGGATGTAGTAGGAGGAAATGAGAAGGACGCCTCAGTGCGTAATCGTGTGTCTTAATTGGCACCCTGGCAGTTTCACTCGCTGGCAAGCCCTCCATTAGACTGGCAACATTAGACGCAGGGCAACGCCCACTGAGGCTTTGTGTCACCGTAAAGTGCCAGACACTCGGGCAAAGAGTTGGTGCAAAGGGAGTTGATGAGACCAACGAAGCCAAGACTTGTATTTCTGCCGCTTGCTGAGGTTGCTGGCAACATTTTAATGAGGGAAAACGAGACACCCTTCATAGTAGTGTGCTGCATGTTGGAGACATGATGATGATGTACTAAGCATATTTTCTTGTATGCTTTTGTTTGATGATTTAATTTTTTGTCATTTTAGTAATAGAGTGCATGGGTTAGGCTTTGATCAGAGCTTTTATTTTCTGCCTCTGCAGAATAAAAGCCGCTCCACAGCATGATGCTGCCACTAGTGTTGTTCACAAAACAACACTAGTGGCACTTGATTGGACAACATGTGTTAGATTTCCAATATATGCAACATTTTGCATAATCTTAAAGATCTCATCTAATCAGAGCAACTTCTTCCACATATTTGCTTCTTCCTCAATATGAATTATTTTGACTTTATTTCAGCGCTTTTCTTCTTGACACTCTTCCATAAACATAAGATTTCTGGAGACTAATAGATATTCTCACCACTTAATTTTGTTTATTTCAAATATATTTCAGCAGAGACAAGACATAGAAGAATTTAAAAGGAGATGTTGCCCTGTCAATAGGATCTCTGGTTTTTGATCTTTATAACTCAAAGAAGCTTATTTAAAACTGTAAAATAACACTCCAGTCACATGTTGGGTTTATTCTTTGTTAGTTTGGATTTATGTCCCATTAAATAACAGAGACAAGAAGGCTTTATCTGTAGACCTTTTAGATGTTTTGTATTAATCAAAACTCATTCTGCTTTGAGATGAGTTCAGTGCTGCTGTCATCAGGCTTTAATCTGTAGTCACAGTTTAACATTGCAGACCGGAAGCCAAAGTCAACACAAGGAGCTTCATATCAATCACAGCATCTGCAGCACTAGTCAGCAGGACATAATAACATTATATCAGAGCCATAATATAGTTTTCTTTCAGAGTTTCTTGCAGTAATCAAGTTATTTCTTATAATTGTCCATATTTTCCCTGCTTTCTGTGGTTCTTCATTGGCTTTTCATGTTTTCATTAAACCAAAGGATCCACAGCCCACTAATATATTATGATCATAAAGTAAGGAAAAGTCTACAACTGAGAAAATATATTATTGTAGAACTGGGCAAATTACACAGCACAATACACAATACAGCAGAAAACTGAAATTTTGCACTATAAACGTAAAGATAAAAGTATATTGATCACATATTTTTAAAGCTGTATGTTTTCTTGCTGCCACAGAAAAAAATGATAACAAATTATTCATGCACACTTGGTGTTTAGTCTGGAATCTAGAGGGTCACATAAAAAGCTACGACGGGCCGGATTGGGCCCACAGACCTTGAGTCTGACATGTGATTTACATTATTTTCCATCCTTTCTCTTCAGAGTGATTACAACATCTTTTGATATCTTTTGATGTGTTGGACCTGACAAAAAACAACTGAACGTGAAGATGCTGTACTTGGTGTTTCGTAAATATCCTTCTGAGTCATATGAACGACTCTTATAGCCAGCTACACCTTATGTCTGCTTGGCATTCAGGCACCTGTTAGTAGTAACTAAATCAGCCTCTCACATACACACAAGCGCACACACACCGAGACATTAAGACAGATGCACCCTCTCCGGTCTTTTTTCCCATCTGCTGTCTGATGGATTGATGACATCAGACACAGCAGGAGTGGATCTGTCCCTTCGAGCTGCTGCTGTGGTGACTGAGGACCCAGCCTCAGGTCAGGCTGTCACAGGCTCCAGTTCTCCTGCATCTCTGGTTAACATCTCTGCAATTAGTTTGGATCAGGGAAGATTTGTTTTTTCTGATGATTTGCCTGGGGAAATGTACCTGCAGTGTGTGTGCTGTGTTTATCTAAATCAAACAAATAGAAGAATAGTTCGAGGGCTGTTGTTTTCTGTCGTATCTCTTGATCAAAAGTTAAACAAAGTTGAATGTAGGCTATGCGTTGCAATGGTATGTATTTCTCTTCAACATGTAATAAATAAACATCAGGGTAATTAATTGGGATTTTATGTCAGAGCAGTAAAAGTAATGCATAATGGAAGTGGAAAGAAAACTATAGACAGTTTGTAACATCTTTTTCAAATAGCCTCTGATACAATCTAGTGTAACAGAGACTGACTTTAAAGGTAAGTAGATCAGCATGCAACCTGTTCTCAGTATAAAACCAGCTGTGTGGTGAAAGTTTCATGCTTTGTGGATTATTTTCTTAAGTAGCAACAAGGAAGCTGGTCAGACTTGATGGGAAATTGAATGAACTGAAAATTAGTCAAAACTGGACAAAAACCCTTCTGAGGATTTAGGGAAGACGAAAAAACATCTTGAGTTGCATGAAAACTGATTAGATCAAAACATTTTAATGCTAAAGGGGCCTAGTTAAAGTCTAGACATGACTACAATAAACAATCTGAAGCAAGGTCGGGGAGATTTAATACATATGTGCACATTTCATTTTCATTTTTAATTTATGTTTCAATTTGGAAACTGTGCATCATTCCACTTAAGCATGCAGTACACTGAAAAAAGAAAATTAAGTTTATCCAACGTAATTTATTAAATTGATTTAGCTTGACAAATTTAAGTCAGTTTTACTCATAAAGGACTTCTAAAGGATCTCTTCTTTTAAAGTTTTCTTTTTGACTCAGGCAGCCTCTGAAGCTCGCATCATGATGTCAGACGTAGGATATAAACGCGCCGTTGAACTTAATTGTTTCAAGAAAAGTCAAAGTAAAAGGTTTAAAATGTGTAAATTTCAAGTTAATTCAACACAAAATAAGTGAGTTGTCATCACTAAACCAAAATAATTAAGTGAGATTAATGTAAATAAGTCCATAACTTGAACTAAAAAACACTTTTTAGAGTGTACTTTTGTAGAGGTACTATTATATTTTAGGGGTTGACCACTGGGAGTAAAAAGCATGTTAAAATGTATATAATCAGATTGAGATCTTCTGGTTAAGTGATGCATTTTAACTGTGATCTTAAATCTAGACACTGAAAAAATTATCATACTGATGAAAATCCGGTCCTCTGCGTCCCTGAACCTCCGCTTCGCCCCTCGTCTGTCTCTCTCCACTTGTAGCTGTTGTAAAAAGATATCTTGCGATACAAAGAGTGTGTAGAGGGCCTTTTATGCAGGCTGATTAGAAAAGATGAGGTGATATGCCGAGATCAAAGTGGCCCGACTGCTTGTTAGGACTCTTGTCAATTTAAATTCCTTTTACTAGCAAAAGTAACCACCTCTGAGGGAAGGTGATGGATATTTCTCAATTATGACTTTTCAATTTGTCTGCAAATTCAGTCTGAGATGAACAGTGCCTTTGTGGGAATTGAATTAAGCCTGAAGTTTATTAGTATTCAGTCTGAATCGACTGAGGGGAAACATGTAATAAGCAAAATTCAGGGGCAACACAATATTCCGTAGAATATTGTTGCTGCGTTTCAGCCGCGACTCAGTGAAATAACAGAGTTTAGAGACGGAGATGGAGTCGAAGCAGGTTGTCTGTACATTCTTCACACCATAAATGAGTGATGAAGGCCTTGTTAAGTTCCTATGGCAACTGTTATATAATGTGTGACATTGTAATTTATGATGCAATGTCAGTGACTTAATATAGGCAATAAATTATGTTTACAGTACATTGCTGATCAAAAGTAAAAATTTAAAGATGAATAAATAAGTCATCTATTTATGTACTTTGGTTACATCAATAATTCACAACAGGTTTTTCTCATACAATTTTATGTTTATGTTAGGAGCTTGAATTGTTTTTGAGGTTCCTTTTAGTTAGTTTTTTGTTAGATCAGTCTTGTTTGTGTTTTACTTTAGTTCAATCCTTCCTTAGTGATTGTAGTTTTATTTCTTGTGCTTAGTGTTTTGTTTTTTTGCTGTAGTTTAATTATGTGTTTTAGGTCTAGAAACTATTTAGATTTATTTCCTAGTCCCCTGTGTCCACTCCCTCACCCCCTGTGCCACTTTCTCTTTCCTCGTCCCGCCTTCTGCTTTCTCGCCTCACACCTGCAACCCGTTTCTAGTCAGCCATTTGTTCTTTGTTTGGTAATCAACCTCCCCAGTATATATTCAACCCATTCTCGGTCACTCCTTCCTGGTTCCTCCCATCTAATCCTGTTATCTCCCTGTTGATTCCCTGCTGTTTTTGCTACTGGATTCATGTTTTTGTTCTACTCTGGCTCCCGGTGTACCCTGTGTTTTTTTTGTAAAAAACATTTTTCGTTTTTGACATCAAACACTTAACATCACCCACACTTCCAGCTCCAGTCTGTATTTTGATCCATCCAGAAGAAACTCATGACAGATTGTGGATGAAGAAACTGTCATGAGTTTCTTCATGACAGGTTTAGAAATGGCAGAATATTGTTTTAAGAATATATGTTCAGATCTTGTTGAATTAAAATTACAGAATATTTTCCTAATACCATCTTTAAACCTCTCCTAACATGCATGTCTGAACATATTCCACCCTTTGTCTGTAAAATGGCTCCTTCAGTATTGATGTGAACTTGCTCACTTCCAGCAAGGAGTTTCTAATTTAATCCAGAATCTTTTTCATATTTCAAATTGAGTGAGCTCGAAGACTAAATGTGCAATTGTGTCAATTAGATTGCAGTTAAGGTCTCCATGTTGGTGTAGCTAACTCTGTTGCCATGCAGCTAAAGGAGGTCATTTGTGCATTGCGTTTGCATGTTTTCCACATGCAGAACGGTGCTCCCTCTCTCTCTAAAAGCATACATCTCAAGTTCACTGGTCTCTCTAAAGTAGAGGTTCCCAAACTGTGGGGCGCGCCCTCTAGGGGGGGCGCCATGCCATTGCAGGGGGGCGTGGGAAGCGGTATGGATGACTGAAAAAAAACAACAACAATGAACACTGTATGCACTGGGTTTTTACCTTAGAATGGCCAACTCTCTGTTATTCCTCTGTCAATTTTCACACTTGCTTCCACACTTGCCATATCTGTGTCCTCTGTCACTAAAACTGTTTAATCCATTGTTAACATGTTGTAACCTGTTTTTCTGAGCCGCCTTTAAACGCAACATGAGTGCTACGACACTCACGCTGGGTTTACACCTGTATGGCTGTAGAGATGTACGTAGAGAGAGGACGTAGAGATGTACGTAGGCTGTAGAGAGCTACGCATGTGTGTTAGAATCATAGCAGCAAAACACAAAGAACTTTGCACAGTTTTTCCCCCAAACTAACAGATGCAGATGCTGAGTTGAGTAAAGCTGTTGGATGCAGGTAATGTTAGCTAAAAAATGACTAGTTAATATCAATACAGCACCATAGGCTTAACAAGTAGCCTGTAGGCTACCGATGTTGTCTATGTTCAGCTACGTACATTCATTGTGCCCCCAAAAAAGAGTCGAATCCAGTGTTGTTGACCTTCGTGTTTAATCTGGCAAATTATTTATGTTTCTGATTTCGATGTTTTGTACCTCAGGGTCATTGCATCTCTGTCTTAGTCAAGGCTCTGTACTAGAAAGCAGATAAAAAAAACATACTTAATAATAATTTTATGACAATATTTTTCAAGATTTATTTTGAAAATGATAGAGAAGATGATTTAAGAAGTAAAAGACTGCTGCTGGTAACAGATCATAGAAAACCCCATAATGTACCCATTGGGCAAAGGCAAGCTAAATAAACCGGTTACATTGCGTTGTACATTTGTTCTGCTAAAGCACACAATAAGTGCAGTCACCAATAGTTTCACATATTTTCATATTTATTGATTCTAAGTATGGATACTAAAAAAGCATGTTATTTATATATGGAAGTATCACTGTTTATTGTTTTTGATAAATCACAGCTGTTCTCGTAATACAAACAGGTGGCTCTGACACTCGACTGATAACCAGTTTATGGAAAACATGCTCAAATCTACGCCTGTTGTTTTAATGCACAGCATGATTTGATATCACGCTGAATATCAATGTAGATTTGTGTGCACAAATGGAGAGCGGGAGAGAATAGACGACGGATCAGGGGGAGTTAAAAAAGGACAGAGTACACTGTGGGAGGCAGAGAAGCTTATATTAACTAAATCGACCAGAGCAGTGCTGTAGGAGGTTCCTCCACACAGTTCCTTATTCTGTCAAGACAATCAGCAATACACACACACACACACACACACACACACACACACACACACACACACACACACAATATATACTGGGATGCTCGCACTATTATTGCTTGGCTTAACAATAAATATGTTCTCTAAAAATATTTAAACCTGCAACAGAACAACAAACATGGAATCTATTGCCTAAATGGCATGATGTCTCTTTTCATCGCCTTTACTAAGTGTGAAGAAAAAGAATAACCAGACAGAGGCAGGAGTCCTGAACAGATGTTCTTAGAACTGGATTAATGTTCTGTTTGGTGTGTTGAGAGCCGAATAGAGTAGCAAAACATCAACAGAACAAAACAAAACATGAGATCAACTCCAAACCAAGAAGAAAAACTCACAAATAGAACGATTAAACGAGTTAAATCAGGAAACGACAAATGAAAACTTAATGAGATAACAGAATAAATACAAACCCCAACAAACCATGACACTAGTTCCTTAACATGTTATGACATTTTATTTGCTGGTATACTGGAAAATATACCAGTTAATACCTAATAAAGAACATAGTGCTGATGAAGCCTTTTGCAGTGGTTTTACTTCATCTTTTATTATCAGGTGCAAATAAATACAATTAATTTACCCCTTTACAGCACAGTTACACTTTCTAAAGGTATCATGTCATATAACTTTAAGTACACCTGAATTTTTCCAGCAAGGGACAAGATGAGATTTTATTTTATTTTATTTTATTTATTTGTTTATTTTGCCTTCTTTGGTTCGATTCTTTGTTTGGTGGAGGAAACAAAAATTGATGTTGCTAAATATTGCATGAATAATTAACCTCAGCCTTTGTTATGAATGTATGATTTGAGAAACAACATTAAAAATGTCAAATCTTGTCACCCTTTGGATTGTTTATAGTAAATAAAGGACTACTGAGCAGTTTTAACAAATTAAGCTGTTTTGTATTTTAAGACTGACACAAGATGTTCAGATATCTTGTGATTTCTTGTCTTTTAACCTTTCCTTATGTTTCATTACCATACTTGGTTTGACATAACCAATTGGTGTGGACTCATATTTCATGACTTGGCCTAAAAAATGCACTACATATGACATATTTGATCATTAATGTCCTTTAGTTGCTCTGAAGAAATACATTTAGCAAACAAAAATAGATTAGCATCAACGCAAATTCAGCACAGCAGTCTAATCCAAAATGAATGCCCAGCTTATCCTGTTTGTGTCCATTTTAGTTTTCAGTGTTCTTGTTCCCAACATGCTTTTGTGTAAGAAGCGGATTCTGTTGCATGCATTGTTTAGGTTTTAGTGTACTGGCTTACTAAAATAAAAGTAAAGCAGAAGAGAACAGTTGTGCAATATGCATAACATTTACATTTCCCATCCACTTTTGTTTATTCTTTAAAAAAATAAATAATAATAACAGCAATAATAATTTTTGGGGTAATTTTCTTACCCAAATCACTTATTTTTTTCTGAGAAACAAGTTTGTATAAAGTCACATATATAGCATTGCTTTGCACCAGTAATTATTATTTGTTTTACATGATTATGTTTTGTGTTAAAACTGTAGTGCAACATCAGCCCTCTTTCCGTGCTCTTTTTGCTCTCACATTTGTTCCAACATACTCTTAATCTTTCTGAAGAAATGCTTCTAAATAACATATTATGGTAAAAGTTTAGCTGCTCTAACAGGAACTGTAAGACCAGTTAGATTTCTACTTTTTATTAGTGAAATTATATTTGTTTCCAAAACATGCTTTTGTTTATTACCGAGAGATACTTGCAGTGCTAACAACATAAGATGAATTAATAAATTCATTCCAATAATCAGTTGTGCTCCTATTAATAAATGTTGTGTGGCTGGACGGTGACATGGAGCATAAGTCACAACGTTGTCAGTATCGGGCTCTGACGGCTGTCACAGCAGATTTGTCAGGCGGTGTGAAGCTGTCGCCTCTGCAGGGTTTATCATCAGTACTCACTTATCATGGCTGACACCTCAAAGCAGGGCATCATCTGTTTGACAGCTCCCTCTGAATAAAAGTGACTTTATTAACTTGTGAAAAACCTGTTGGAGATGTTGACTATAAGATCAATTAAAGTGACCGCTACCTGGTCGGTCCCTCAGAAGTGAATCGCAACTCTGACTCTTTCAAATACTTCTGTACGTTAAGAAATGTCCCAGGCATTTGACACTCATTATTCACCATTTATCCTAAATTTCCAGCGCTTTATACTCCTGTCCACATTTTGTTCTTTCAAATAAGGGATAAGTGTTTCTAAATTCGATTTTATTTTATTTGTACCATTCATAAATGGTGTGACAGTGGCTTTTTGTGCACTGCATTCATAAAGCATATATATGTAGGTTCAAATGCACTCAACATTTGAACAGCATGCCCTGCAGAGGGAAGAAATTTGTGCAGATTCCTTTGTTTGCCGTAGTTCTCCCTTCCACTCAAACAGCAGATAGAAACATGCAACATGGTCAGGAAATAAGATAATTAACTCTCTTTTTAACTTTATAGAGATTTGTGATAATATTAAGAAATTAGATTCTACTGTTTTCCACCAAAACACAAATAATCGGTTCAGTTTAAGGCGTAAAAAAGTTTAGTGCCGTGAAGAGACTTGAGGCAACACGTTACTTGGCAAGACAGAAAATGGATAAGTAGGAGTAAATGATGACATTTTTGCCTGATATAAACACATCCTTAAAATAAAAACAGCGCTACAAAATGTTTTAAAAGATGACATGTTTGAGTTTACAAGACTTCAGTGTTTAAAAGCAAAAAGCTGTTTGAGCAAAATATTTCTGAACGAAGGATATTTACTCACAAGAAATCATTTAGGAGATAAGTTGATATCTGTTACGCTGAAATATGCCGCAAAACTCAAAATGCATAAAAGAGAAACTACAGCAACATTACAGACTAATTTGACTGGTTTATTTGTCTATTGGTGCCTTCATGCTCACCAGAAACAGTGTTCTCATTAGGTTCCTGTTAAGTGACATTATCCCTCCTTGCTGCGTGACATTTTAGATGCCTCTATGGTGTCTTCACTGGCCTTTTCAGTCTGACAGCAAATTCTTCTGTCTGACCTTCCTTTAGCCGAGCTCAGTAATGCTCTATATTGTTTATATGCACCTTAAGAGGAAAATGTAATTGCATTTTGCTGTTGTGTTGAATTACTAGCATGACACTGTCTATTATTTATCTGTGGTACCTTTCATGCTTGGACTATAACATCAGGATGTTGAATACGAGCAAAATAGCGTTTGATATTATCAGATGTTTCATGTTGATTGACCAAACAAAGCTACTGTAAAATAATAAATGAACATCTTTTATGAGGCAGAGGGAAGGCGACAGGGAGGAAATAAATGGTCGTCCAAACTGGTTACTTGTGCCAAATCAGCCATGTGTCGTGCTTCCCCCGGCAGATTAAAATCTGCCAGATTCTGTGGCCAACCTTCACCTTCCCCGTCTCCGACAGAGAGGAGATGCCAAGGTCCAGACGGGCCGAGGTTTTCAAATGTGCTGTAGTAACAAGTGAGAGAACAGCCCTTTGCAGAGTGTTTCAGCTTGTATTTATGTATTCTTGACTCCTTGTGGAGATGATACATATTTTTTTTTTCAAGTCAAGTTTGTGTTCTGTTTTCTCAGAGGCTCTTTTAAAGTCTTACATAGAAATTCAATGCAGCAGCTTAAAGAGGGAAAATAGAGACCCAGATAGTTTATCCGTCTGTGTTTTGGTGCTTTGATTGGATTGTTTATATAAAGTTTAAACTTATATTAGTTTGCTGTTTAATTCTCATTTTAGGCACAAAGCTTAGTTAAATTTGAATAAAGTTTAATTCTGTATTTCATTTTGAAAAGTAATTCTAATTGTTGTCTACTAATTCCTTTTGACACCCAAAAAGCATTTATTACTCATCATGGAAACTACCTCAAAACAATGCTGTCATTTTTTTAAAAGTTTAAAAAGAAAAAAAAATTATATACATATTTCACTTTTTGACACTTTGACACAATGCAACCACTTACGTTATTGTATTACATGCTAGAGTAACACAAAGTAAGGTTATTTGTGAAGTGGAAGGAAGCAATTTGTGTTTTTATTATTTCCAAATAAAAAAAATCCAAATAGTTTTCCCCCGCAGAAATGATTTGATGACCCTCTAAATAATCCACTGCAGTTGTTTTTAGAAGTGCCCTATTATGTGAAAAGAAAAGTCAACCTGTGTGTGATTCAGTAGAAATACATCGTGATGATGTTTAAATAAAACAGTAAAACAAGTGAAAAATTAAATGCCAGAGTTTTCACGTGGCAGCAGAACAAACTCTTTGAGTAAAACAAACAATGTCAAAAGCTGAACAATTTCATGTGACGAAAAGACGAGGAAGAGAGAGAGACCGCAGGTGTGAAACTCGTGAAGATGTTTCTATTTCTGCCCGTGCATCGACGACGATGAGCTATTTTAATCTTTTTCTCATCTTCTCTCGTTGCTCTCTCCTTCCCCTTTAATTCTTCTAATTAAAACAGATGACGTTCTTAGTCTGCTAGAACTAAAGATGAGAGTAATTCTCACTGCCGTTTCCTAGAAATGTAATTATGTTTGTGGGGCTTTGCTATATCATTAAATGTGAAATCTCTGTATGGAAAATTAGTGTGCATAAAGAGGGCACTTAAGCACTGTTGTGTATATAAATCTTGGATAATAATCATTTTGTGCAATCTATTGATCAGTTATCTTCAATTACCAGCCTGTTTACAATGTAGCTTGGATACCTTGGCGAATGCAAATAGGACAATTATACTATTATGACTGTGCGTTTACCCAGGTAAGATCCGCTCATCTGCATCAGTGTCTTAGTGTTGCTCTGCTACACTAACATTTTGACCTTTGACTCCCACACAGGACAGAAACAAGCTACTTTCTCAGTTTTAGAATGGCATGTAGTGCCAAGTTCAAACTCGGCAAGTGGAATCTGAAAAAGTTAATTTTCTAAACGAAACTGGGCAAGAAAAGTCAGAAAATGTCTGCTTCCTGCATTTTCCTGCTTCGTTCCATTAGTACGCTTGTTTATTTCCCTTTATCCAGTCCGATGTGTAACTAAAATGCTTTTTTGGGTCTAGCAGTAAAACTGAGTTTCATATATTGTTGTCATGAAAAACATGGCAAATCTTCTCTGAAAATGCCAGTTTGTGGTGCAGGCATTTTAGCGCTTTCGCTTAGTCAGCGAACTAATTTGCATTAAATGATATTAAATTATAATAAATGCATTGACACACCATATCCGATACTATATGTGGAGATAATGCTTTAACTTGTGATAATCAAATATTAACCTTATTACTTAGCACATTGCTATTGCAGTTCTAGCTGTTCTTTTTTTTTTTTTTTTGCAAGATTGACACCACCTCTAATTTCAAATGCAAGCTTTGCTTTAAGTTTTAGGTTTTTAAGAGGCTCAGTTTGGAGCCTCTTAAAAACACTGAAGCATTGAAGAGCATTGAAGCCTCTTAGCGTCAATGCTCTTCTGCCTGATTCCATAACCTTCTTTCTCCATTTATCTTTGTTTATCAGTCTGTATGTAAGCTCAAGTGCAAAATGGGAAAAAAGCAGTGGGGAAAAACGTCACAGAGAAGGTATAATTGGTATGGGGTTTGACAAAAAAAGTGAAGAAAGGAAGAGATAACCAGAGGGAGGTTAAGGGATGAAAAGCAACATCAGAGAATTTGGCGAAAACAGAGACAGGAGGGCAGACTAATGAGGGAGCAGGGGCTCAGATCACCAGACAATGTTTTCTTTACCCATCACTCTGAGAACTAAAGGTCACAGAGGTGCATCTGAAGAGCAGGACAGACAACACAGGATCAACAAAGCAAAAATATAACTTTGGATGGACTGGGTTTGTATGGCAGATAAAAACAAAGAAAAATCCTTTATTTGTGTTTGTCCAGAAACATGGTGCCTCTCCAGCTTAGGGGTATCCTGCCCACCCATGACGGAGTTATTCTTTGTTCTCCTCCTAAACAGCAGTTGTCACAGCCATCCTCCCACACACAAGAACACAGGCAAAAGTCCCCTCTTTTCTTCACCCTCCCTCAACCCCCCCCCACCCCCTCCCCCCCAAAAAAACAAAAAAACCCTAAAAAACACTTGTTTTCTGCAGTCTTGGCTTCGCTGCAGAACCTCACATCATCTCTTCCGATATCTAAGCACTGCAGCCGTCCTCCAACAATATGTGTGTTTACGTGCGAGTCTGTAGCTCCATGCAGCTTATAAAGCATAAAAATAGTGGTATTCATGTGACAATCCTGTTGTGTGTGTCTGTCTGTCTTCTGCTTGTGTGTGTGTGTGTGTGTGTGTGTGTGTGTGTGTGTGTGTGTGTGTGTGTGTGTGTGTGTGTGTGTGTGTGTGTTTAGGATCCTGGCTGCAGCAGGGGCTCATATGAACATCTCAGTGGATCTGAGGACACTGAGGGCTGTCAGAGTACTCCGACCCCTCAAACTGGTTTCAGGCATACCGAGTGAGTGTCGTGTATATTTCAGTATTTGGTCAATATTTCTTTTTAATTTATTGTGTTGAATACATCAACTTTTCTAACATAAAAGTAATTGTAGACTAAAAAATATATCCTCATACGAAGTTGAGGCACTGTGCAGCCCAAATCAGTTTTCAAATCTATATTTCAGATTAACATTCTCCTCTCAGAGCAAACCACAGATTTTCCATCTATCTTTTGTTTCGGCATCCGCTCATAGGTTGCAGCCTTTACTCAGCCGGCAAATGCTCACTTTTATCTCCAGGTCTGCAGATTGTCCTGAAGTCCATAATGAAGGCCATGGTGCCTCTTCTGCAGATTGGTCTGCTGCTGTTCTTTGCCATCCTCATGTTCGCAATCATCGGCCTGGAGTTTTACAGCGGAAAACTGCACAAGACCTGCACACCACAGCCAGGAATACTGGGTACACTGGACACATGCTGGTTTATTTGATATTGAACAGATATAGTGTGTGGATTCTCCACTGTGCTGCAATGATGGTAGGAGATGTTTGTGTCAATAAGCTGTATCTGGTTTTCTCAGATAGAGAAGCTTTGCTGTTAGGATAAAATAAATTAATATATTGAAGGAAATTTAAAAAGTTTTGTATTATGCATGGATATAAAGAGATAAAAGTGCTGAACTGTTTCCATCTTCAAGCCTAGTCTCAGATCTTAAAAGAAGACCTGAGCTCCATCTGTAGCTGTTTTTTGTGTTATTATTCAAGCATGTCGAGCTGTGCAGGTTGGAGCAACTCGATAGGCAGCTTCTCTACTGTGAACCAGAAAAGCAGAAGCACACATAGCGTGTAAAACTGCACCTGGAGACTATACCGAGCCAAAACAGCTTTTACAAACCAAACGAACAACGCAGCGCAGCATAATGAGTTATTGTTCAGTTCATAGCTGTTATTAACCTCCAAGCTGCCCCCAATTTCACTTGAACTGAATGGACAGCTACAAAACGAAAACAAAAAAAAATAGGCTGAAGTGAATATTTTCTGTCACTGAATTGTCAGACACCGGATATCCGTGCTTGTAACGAAAAACACTGATATCCAGTTTAAAGGCCGTGAGATGTGAAACGTTTTTATTTTCTTTACAAAGGTTGTCACTCCACTGCAGGGCATCATTTACGGCACAGGACGATAACTCTTCAGCACCTGACTCTTTCCTTTCTGTTCAGAAAACGAGACGGTGGACTCGTCTGAGTACGACTTCCCGTGTGGCGTGCGTCAGTGTCCTGCCAAGTACGCCTGCTCAGAGACCTGGATTGGACCTAATGACGGCATCACCCAGTTTGACAACATCCTGTTTGCAGTCCTCACTGTCTTCCAGTGCATCACCATGGAGGGATGGACCACTGTGCTCTACAATGTAAGGTCACATGTCTGCCTCTCATGATGCTGTTCTGGTCAGCTTCAAATTCTTTCAGGATTCTTACCAGATGGATCCATGAAATCCGACTCAAATGGAAGTAAAGGCTTTACCGCATGGATGGACTCTGCATCTTTATCGGTCTCTAATAACTGCTTACAAATTTACTGAATAGAAAAGCGTTTCCTTGATTTTTATTGCTTTGTACTAGTTCGGCACTCGTCTCCTTCTGCGTTTAAATATTCATAAATATACAGAGACATGCAAAATTACTAGCTCTAATAGTTTTGTATATCTGCAGTGGAGTGTGTGTGTTCTCTTCCAAGAAAGATAAGAAGGTTGTAAATTTACCACGAGAGAATTCAAGAGGATTTGCCTTTGTTTTTAAAATGTCCTAAAATGTGGAGAATTTTAGGAACTTGCTAAACTAAACCCCAGTGGCTCACACTTATTTTTTGTGAGAACTGTCATTTTAAATATGCTTTTAGATTTAATTTATAACGTGTAAGGTGATAGCTTGGACACAGTTGGGGCTACACATTTTCACATAAAAATCGATTAAAAAGACGAGCAGGAAAACAGTTGAGCAGAAACATATTTGTCTTCAGTTTTTGCACTCTGAGACTAAGGAAAGAAAAATGTCTGCGCACATCTCCCTGCCATCATCTAAGATGCTTCTTCAATAGCTACTAGCTACATACCTTTGGAATTGTTTTGTACTTGATGGAGTTTTGATCTTATTCTGACATTTCAGACCAATGATGCCTTGGGCCCCACCTGGAACTGGCTGTACTTTATCCCCCTCATCATCATCGGCTCCTTCTTCGTCCTGAACCTGGTGCTGGGAGTCCTCTCTGGGTAGATACTGCTTCACACCAATAAATCAGAGAAATGAAATGAGTGGTTCTGACCGCAAGACAGAACCACCCAGTTTGGAGAAAACATAACAACTTTTAGATTTTAAAATGACATTTTTAAAGAAAAATTTAAAGGGCAATAGAAAATCCTGCTTCTGCTTTTATCGCCTCCTTTAACCTTCTTCCTGTCCTGCATTTGGTTGAGCAGTAAGAGGAACTTATTGGATAACACAAAACAACAACAGATTGTTTATGTGTTTCAAGGCTGCAAACGTTTCTTACCCTAAACAATCATTGTTTTGTGACTTGGTTTGGTTATTTCAGAGAATTTGCCAAAGAGAGGGAGAGAGTGGAAAATCGCAGGGCTTTCATGAAGCTGAGACGCCAGCAGCAGATTGAAAGAGAGCTGAACGGCTACCGCGCTTGGATTGACCGAGCTGGTGAGTGTAGTCCAAGTTACGGAAATGCTTCTTCTCAACAATGATGGGAACGTTAATAAATATTTTTTAATGATTAATCCTGTCCTCTGTAGACTACTTCGTGCAGCATGTCAACTTTTTGTTTTGCTGCATCCGAGCTGGAGATGCGTTTAGAAGTGATGTGAGGTTGCTGTCTCTGTCAGACAAGATTCTCACATCTGATTCAATATTTTATTTTCTGTCCAGAGGAAGTTATGCTTGCAGAGGAGAACAGGAATCCAGGACCTTCTGCACTTGATGGTGAGTTAACAGGGATGCGCACAATAAATCTTGAGATGCACTTTCAGTTATATCCGCACAAGATTTAATTTAAATGCTGCTCATGCATCAGTTGTTAATTATAGGCTGGTTTGCATTCATGGTAATCAAAGTATAGCTTAAGATTTAGGGGTAGAGGTTAGGCGATTCCTTTCTGTTGTGCAAATTGAAAAATCAAGTGAGAATTGTAGCTGGAGTGAATAATTTGATCATAAATGCTGTCTTGTCATTCCATTTCCATCCACCATCCATACTTTCAGTCATCTCTGAAAACAGCTTGATGAAACTAAGAGGAGTCACTCAATTTTTATTTTTTTTATCTGACAAAGTGGCTCAACTAATGACTCTTACAACCTTCAAACTTGTTTTGAGCTGTGTACATGATATTTCTTTTTGTACCTGATGTATTGTGTCTAAGCACAAAGACTCACAGAGCAGGAAGCATCAACAACTATTCCATTTAAAAAGATACGTTATTGAGCAAATTACAAGATCTTCTGTGTGTTTTTTTCTTCTTTGCCAATGTCTTACAACAAAATGTCACACATGTGCATAATCTGATGTTTTAAATTGCCAATTTGTGCACTGCAATACAAGATTGATGCAAATTTATCCTCCCAGTAGAGGCATAGTTCATCCCAATGGAAACTTTATTTTAAACTTCTATGGACAAATTGAAGAGTTCTAAAAATAATATAACAATACGTAGTACTCGTCTTTAAATAACCACTTTTTTTTGTAATCTTTTGCGAGGACAAAATTTATCCAGTTCCAAAGATAGAGTGACATGAATCCAGTTTTTATTGCTCTGCACTAACAATTTTATTTTGCTTATTCTTTCCAAAAACTGGATGAATTTTGTCCTTGCAAAAGATTACAAAAACAAGCACTAGCATTTTTTTTTTGCTTATTCTTTCATTAGACAAATATTTATTTTAAAATTGCAAACCTGCAAAACCCTTAAGTTTTAGCTCTACTCATATACTTCCAAAAAAAAACAATTTATTTGCTTAATTAAACTTCTACATTGTTGCAAGTTTAAATAAATTGGGGTTTTTTTTTGTCCCTGGTTTAATCTATCAATGAGCAGATAGATAACTCACTCGCTGACCCTCTTAACTCTACAGTAATCTTTTTTTATTTATGGGACCTGAAGGGATTTATCACATATTGACTGACTGGCATCACCCAAAGCACTTCGGGAGCAGAGTAAGAGTTGTGTCAGGCATCTGCAACTAAAATCTTCTGCACTTTGCAGCCAAAACCTCACAGCCAATTTCCTGGAGACACACAGAAATCCACTGTAACTGCTACAAAGAACTCTATCTGTGCAACACGTTCACTCTGACACTGTAAAGTAAAAAAAACCCTGAAGTTCAAGTCTGTTGTGCACATTGAAAGTGTCTTCAGTGGAAGAATAAATGTGGATGCTCTGATAGCTTTGATTATAAAGAAAGGTGGCACTTTGCTGTTGCCTTAGCAACCGCTGGTCTGAAAAGGCAGCAGGCTGGATGTGTGTTTGTGTTGACAGGACTGAATCTTCCTGCCCTTAGCAAACACCACTATGTGGGGAAACGGCAGCAGGATTTTTGCGTATGTTTGTGTTTGATCAGCGGCCTATTAAAAAGACCTCGAGCAAATATTGACTGCAAGTAGATCCAGAAGTAGCAGGAAGGTGTCGGTCGGGATTTGATAAGATGAGAGGAAATCGTATGCACATTTGTCTGTAAGGAGCTTTAGCATTAGTGTCCTGCTTGGTTTGCCATTTTGAAAACACTGACTACAAAGAGAAAAGGCAAACACATTTAAGTTATCTGGAGCCACTGCTTTCCTCCTGACAGATATTTTAGGATTTCGCTGAAAGGAAGGTGATTAGCCCATTGCTTTAAAATTAGATGATCATCTTTGTCTCATTTAGCAGCATCATTAATGGACTACATATTCCCATTAACTTGTTGGGCTCTGGGCCATTTTTATTTGCTTTGTTGTTTTACAGTCATTCAGTGATCAGATTTCTTGTCTTGTTCAGACATTGTCACATGTTTGAAGGTGGGCTCACAAAAGACTGTTTTGTTGCAGTGGATTTAAGAAATAAACTGAACAAATATTCCTCACAACCAAGAGCTCAAAATGATTTAACCTTTAAGCTTGTGTTTCACCTACAATATGTTGTTGTTTTAAACATCGAACAACCCGCCACTGGACCCTTTTATGTCTTTAGTGTTAAAGCGAGCAACCACCATAAAGAGGAGAGGCATGGATGTGCATCAGGGGCAGTCAGGGGAGGAACATTATGGTGATATCTCTTCTGTGGGTGAGTGGATATAATCTGAAATATTTGCACTTTAACTGGAAGTTAAACTCCACTCGACTTGAACTTTGCAGCAGTTTAAAATGGATTTGTCACTGTTGTTAGCGCCATGCTGTGTAAGTGCTGCTAGACCGCAGCTTTTCTCTGCATCTTCCCACTGTCCCTCCTGTAAGGCATGCCCATGGCCAGAGCCAGCGTTCGGAGTGCAAAGCGAGGTCCAACGGCCTATTTTCGACGTAAAGAGCGTCTCCTGCGGATTTCCATTCGCCGCGTGGTGAAGACGCACACTTTCTACTGGACAGTGCTCGGCCTTGTGGCTCTCAACACGCTGTGTGTCGCCATTGTGCACCACAACCAGCCCTTCTGGCTGTCCAATTTTCTTTGTGAGTTCAGCAAGACTGCACAATGTGAGGGAAATGTCTACTAGCAACACTGGAAGTAGTTAATATGTGTTTGTGTTTTCAAAGACTATGCAGAGTTCCTGTTCCTCGCTCTGTTCCTGACAGAGATGTTCCTGAAGATGTACAGCTTGGGACCTCGTCTCTACTTTCATTCCTCGTTCAACTGCTTTGACTGCAGCGTTAGTGCCTCGTTTTCCTTTTCCATTTGTAGTTCACACAATTAAGAGGCTGTGGTTTCAATAAAAATGCTAATTTTTTTATAAATCTTTTCACATTTTTTGCATACTGCAGGTAATCATTGGCAGTATCTTTGAGGTGCTGTGGGGATTCTTCAGACCAGGAACGTCATTTGGTATCAGTGTCCTTCGCGCTCTCCGCCTGCTTAGGATCTTCAAAATCACCAAGTTAGTCGTCAGCTCTTTTGACTTTTTTCCCATTTATAGGCTTCCTTCACACTGGGACATTAAAACTAAAATTAAAACAGTCCAAACTTGAGTTGCATTTGCAAGACTTTGAAGAGGTAGTCTGGGGTTTATTAAGAGCTGTTTAAATTTGTATCAGAACTGACTCTACTCAGATCTCATCATGAACACTCATGGTTCCAACTAACATAATTTATACCAACAATTGTTTTTATTAATGATGGTCAAAAGGAAGTTGTGGAGTGACTTTTTATGTTTACCTCTAAAGTGTGTTGCCATGATTTTTTAAATTAAAATTAAAACCAATGCTTCTTGTAAACAACAAAAAGACTTTAAGAAGTTTTTCTCCATGTATACAGTTGTGCAGTGACAATTTTGATTAGATTTAGTTGGTGCATTTAATTAAATTTCAATGTTTTTCTGCTGCACAAAGCTTGAATCAGAAATGCTGTGTTTTTGGATTTTAACAGAAATTTGATATTTGGTTACTGTCAAGGTATTGGGCGTCTCTGAGAAACCTGGTTGTGTCTCTGATGAACTCCATGAAGTCCATCATCTCCCTGATCTTCCTTCTCTTTCTCTTCATTGTTGTCTTCGCACTCCTTGGCATGCAGCTTTTCGGTGGCAGGTAACTTCACAGTCCCCTTCATTGAGCTTAGATGTCAACGTATTTGGAATGCTTCTGCGAAATATCAGAAAATATGTTAAATTGCCAAAGAGGTAATTATTCCTGGTTGCGTAGAATCAGAGGAAGGTTAACGTATTGAAATTGGAAATTTTGTTTTCACTACACTAACTCAGTGAGTGAAGATTTGAGACCTCTGTGGCCCACATGTTTTGTTCTTTGTTTTCCCCTGAGTTGTTTCTCTCTGGCTGACATGTTCATAAAATTTGCAGAAATAGACCAGCGTGTTCTTATGATAAACTTTCCACAGTAGGGAGAAGAGAAAATACTTTCTAGATGAACTGATGAAGATGTATCCTGATACCCCCGGCCATATCTTGTCTTTTCTACAGGTTCATCTTTGAAGACTACACACCAACAAACTTTGACACCTTTCCTGCAGCCATTATGACTGTGTTTCAGGTCTGGAAATAAAAGTGACAAATTACTACTGACAGTAATATCTGCAGCTGAGCTCATCAGAGTTCGGGGTGGTTGTACAGATGTTCTGTCGTTGTGTGTGGGCATGTTTGTACAGATCCTGACTGGAGAGGACTGGAATGAGGTCATGTATAACGGTATTCGCTCCCAAGGAGGAGTGAAGTCGGGGATGTGGTCCTCCATCTATTTTATAGTTCTTACTCTTTTCGGAAACTGTATCCACTTTTTGGAATTTGCAATCAATTTTGTTGCCATCTTTACTTGTAATTTTTATTACTGTGCCTTGCTAAAGCGTCTGTACCCCTTCAGCTTCTGCACATTTTTATGTGCACAAACTGGTGCATAGTTGTGAGGAAAAAGAATTAAAAAAAATTGTTACACATAAAAAGGTGGAAATTTGGAAAAGTGTGGCTTGAATTTGCATTCAGTTCTCAATGAGTCAGCTCTCTGACGAACTTTGTTTCTGTGCAATTACAGCTGCAACCTCTCAATTTCAACATTCTTTTTCCAGTTTTGTTTAAATAAACAGTAGCTGATGGGTTGAGCCTCCTTAACATATGTGTGACCAGATACTCTTCTGAATGTCTTCTTGGCCATTGCTGTAGATAACCTGGCCAATGCACAAGAACTTACCAAGGTAATAAAACTAAACAGAACATACCTGATCTGATGTGTTTTCTGTCATTCCTCAACCCCATCTCTTCGATTCTGATCAATTACTGAAACGCTCATGTGGTTGAGTTGCTCAGGTGTCTTTTATTATTTTTTGATCAGGATGAAGAAGAAGCAGAGGCAGCATTCAACCAGAAGCATGCTCTGCAGAAAGCAAAGGAGGTTGGACCGCTTTCCTCCTTCATGTCTTCAGAGTAAGTTCTGTATGCAGCTTTTTTCTGCTTGACCTCCTCCATATTCCTTTATCTCTTGCTCTCCTTTCCCTCACTTGGGAAGGTGCGCCAAGGACTCAGCTATCTAGTTTTGAGTTTCTGTCGCCTTTAAAATATAGTTTGTCAATTGTTTTGTTTTGAATTACTGAAGAAATACGCTATGCCGAACAGGCAAAACATCCATGAATAAAGATTAAGAGTTTTTGGCTGTTTTGTTTCCTCTGGGTTGTTGTATGAAAACGGCATAATGGACTGACCACTGTGTTTTATTTAGTATCACTAATGAGCCAGTTTACAGAACCGGATAAACATATGTGGATAATTTGATTGGTCTAGTAACATGACTTTGTCTTTTCTACTTGCAGAATAGATTTTGTTTCTCAGTATATAATTGCACTTTGCCTTGTCATACATCCTGGAAGTGCATGTGCATGAACAGGAGTGGAAAACTCTGTATGCACGCTGTGAAACAAGGAGCTGGGATTTTTTTTTTTCTTCTTGCATGGGCATGTGGAAGAGCTTGCACTGAGTTTATCAACATGACCCACTGAGCTCCAACTAAACTTGATCCCTGGGATAGTTACTTTTTTATTCCTTCTTTACTACAAGGATTTTCTAAAGTGCTCAAACCCTTTCATTATCTACATTCTGTTATGTCACAATCCAAAACCTCAAGGTTTTCAAAATATTTTGCAAAAAAAAAAAGAAGAAAAAAGAAGAAAAGAACCTGAAAAGCCTGGTGTGCACAAATGGAGTTCATTTGTGTTTAAATGAAACATTTTTGAGAAAAAAATTAGTGAGCAAATAGCATCACAAAGACCAAAGAGCAGAGCAGATAAGTCAGGGAAAAGTTATGCAGAAACATTAAGCTTCTCATACATCATTCAACACATCATCTGAAAATGAAAAGAATACTTTAAGAGCATCAGGAAAGTCATGAAGAACTCCATAAGCAATTTGCAAGTGGACGTTACAAACATGTGGTGCTCTAATCAGACAAGGCCAACATTTTTACTTTTTGGCTGGTATTAAAATGCTAACAGTAAAACATGGTGGAGGCAGCATTATGCTATGGGAGGTGCTTTTTGTTCAGGAAGGGCAGGAGCCTCAGAAGTTACTTAATTACTAAATGATTGTACTAGAATTTATTTAGGAATATCACTGTAAATGAGATTTAAAACCCAAAAAGTCAAACTTTTTGATTGATGTAAAATGAAAGATCTTACAAATCTTTCATTTGTAAAAGATTTTGAAAATTATGTTTACATTGTTTTGTAGTTTGTGATTATAATCTAATTTGCTGGTATATGAAAAATAAATGTATACATTCCTGGTTGTAACGTGACAAAAATGTAGAACAGTTAAAGAGGCATGAATACTTTAGTATGGCACTGTACGTATACTTCCTTGCTTTTTGCTTCAAAGCTAGCCAAAGGAAGAAATGCTAGACAGAAAATTATGTCAGGATTCGCTTTTTCTGTAAGAGGCTAAAGGAAAGGTGAGATTATCAAAAGGTCATCAGGGTTGGCATCTACATTTTAAGATCATTCTCTGGACCTTTGTGGTTTAGATCTAAGATGTAAGCAAAAAGTTAAACACACTTTGCCATGAAGGTGTTGGAGAAACTTGCATGACACCAGCTGCTGAACTCAAAGACCCCCTGCATGTAGAAGTCAGATAATGGTTTTCATTTGGAGTTGCATGTCTTAAGGTTTGCACGATCAAAGAAAAAAAAAAGAAAAGACAAAAAAAACACTTAGTAACTTAAAAACCCTTCTCATTCAAAGCAAAGCAGGTGTTTTCGGTGTGCATGTGTTATTTTTCTTCCATTATTACGCCTTCAACTCCCCCGACAAATACCGCTCAACCATTTTAATCTGACATGGAGATGCTCTGCACATGAATTTCCTTATTTAAACTTATCCGCATGTCTGAATCGAGTGGTGTTCTGAGCTGCATCCCAGCTTGGTTGGTTTTCCTCGAAAATGAATTATTCTTTTCTGTGTTTTTGCTGACGGAGCCCATATGTGTGTTTTCATACTGTTTGATCCGAGTGTCTTTCTATTAATGTTGATGTTTATAAATGTTTTTTAAATGTTTTTTCTGATGCTGTAACCATCATGTTTGTCAATGTGCTTGCTTGGCTCCAGAGGAGACACACACCAGAAAAAAACACAAGTCTTAGTTACAAACAGCACTAAACGGATTAGATAATATAGTGTAATAAGTTTGGTTCAATTATTTATGTGTGTTGCTCTAAAGGGTTTTATCCTCGGGTGATGGATAACGACTAAAAGCGACTGGTGTGGAGTTGATTTGTTTGCAGCCACCAGTCTTTGAATAAGATGCCATTTTTTTTGCTGTGTGTCTCCTGGCCTGTTTTGTCTCTGCTCACAAAAGCACTAATGTCTTGTTTTCAACCAATCGCTCATTGGTAACACGGACCGCACGAGAGTCCACGCTCCAGTAAGTAACACTGTCTGTTCAGCTCTCTGACTCTCTCACTCACCTGTGCTTGATCTGCTAAACCGAGTCCCTCAGTCAGTCATCTGTCCATGCTCTGTCCGATGCTGTCCTGTCCACCTCTCCGACCTTATTTCAGTCCATAAAAATGTCCCGAATCAACTCAGCCAATTTCATTCTGCATCGCTCTGTTTATTTATGTTATTACAGTCAGAGTTATGGAGGCCAGGAACCGACAACCCCACTATAAATATTTTACATGTCTTCTTTTAATTATTGTTCTCAGCTAATGAGGAAAAACGTCTCATTGGCAAGAGAAAAAGAATAATTTTCTTGTCATCACAAATGATTTGCTCGGAGGAAATTGCATTAATCCGCATAAAATACACAAAAACAACTTGGTTTGTCACAATATTTCAGCTCAAATCCATTTATTATTCCAAAGTTAGAATGACAGTTCATTTACACATGTAAACAAACACAAGTGATAATTATTTTCCCCAACAATCTAAATACTTATCAATTAAACGAAACAGAGGACCAAAGAGACAGAAATTTAAGGATTAAAGGATTTTTTTATTGTTATACCACCTTTTCTTGTTTGTGGTACAAAATTCGGACTCAAGTCCCAGATTAAGAGATGTAATACACAAATAAGATAAACAAATAACATAAGTAACATTTTAAAAAAGTGTGTGTTTTTAAGATACTTTATAACATCTAGCTGTGAAGGGGGATATAGTTTTTTGTTTGTTTTTTTTTTATAATGAGATGCAGATTTCTGCTTTTTGTGTTAACAAAGCATTTTTTTTCTTTTTCCAGAAAATGGCAAAACATGAAAAATAATATAGTGGGGACATAAATCTTCAGTTTCCACACCCAACTAGTCCTGAACTTGTACATTTTCCACTGTAAATGGCTTTGTGCTGAAGCAAAAATAACTCTTTGGTTCGAACAACCATCCTAACATTCAATTAATTAAATTAAATTAATTAATTTAATTAATTTAATTTAATATTTAACCAAATTAACAAAAATCTAGGGTGACACTTCCCTCACATCAACTTATTGGTAAAAACACTGCATGTAAGCCGGCCTGTGTCTGACTAGTATCAAGGTGAATCAAATTGTCTGGTATGTCATGGATGAAATTATAAAGTTGTGATTCTATTAAACATCTTAAATGCTGGTTTGATTCCATTTGCATTGATAATATGTCTTGTCTACTTCTTCCCAGGGGAAGCCGGAGGAGGCGGCCCTACCTGTACAGGAAAAGAGCCATTCACCGCAGCCGGCCGACCTACTCCTACTCCCTGGAGGAGGCCCAGGGCAGTATGAGGGAGGGCCGCCCACCGCCACCACTCAAACCCTCTAACTCTTTCATGTCCAGGAGGGAGAGGAGGAAAAGGATGACCATGTCTGTTTGGGAGCAGAGGACCAGCCAGCTGCGGAGACACCGGCAGATGTCCAGCCGAGAGATCTTGTTCAGCAGTCCCAGTGAGGAAAAAGACGGCCCTCCTGCTTCAGTTCACGGACGTCCCCTGTCGCTGCACCGGAAAGCCGTGCAGCACACGCCATCCGGGAGCGTGAAGCGGACAACTGACCCTCTGGCCTCACCGGGTCAGAGCCAGCCCCCGGGCTCATCTACGCCCCTGGATGCCACTGTTCCTGGTGACGTTCCTGAGCCTCCTAAGGCAGTGTTGGAATCAGAGTGTCTGGATCCTACAAACGCACCGTGCCTGACCTTACCAGAACCTCCCGAATCCGAATCCACTGGGGAAAACAAAAAGCCGGGCCTTGGCCACAAACACGTCTCCGAGCGCCGAAGCCCGAGACTGAACGCGGAACGTCAGCACAGGCATGTGAAAAAATTCAGACCTCCTGATAACGTTGACTCTCTGACCCCTGAGAAAGGAGGTCACATTGAGATCAGGGGCCGAAGAGGCCATCATTGTGACCATTGGAATGGCACCAGAAATCAAGCGTCCTCTCCTGGAAATGAGGGAACGTTAGACGGCAGCTGTGACGTTGGAGAAAGCAGAACGAGTTCGGAAACAGTTGAGGAGAAGAGAGCAGAGCCTGAGAATGAAGACGGAGAGGTGCACAAGCATGAGGAGAGCAGGTGAGACGTTCAGTGACTGATGCGTTAAAGCTTGTTTGGTGGGAGAAATGTTCAGAGCGATGGCCATCGTTTAGAAAAAAATCCATCATATAACCTCTTATTGTTCCTGAAACCATCCACAAACAAGACTGTTTATTTCTAAATTATGTTGTATGAAAAGCTAAATGACAGAGAATGCAGATATTCTTACATTCCTTTTATGACAGATGGTATGAACCACAATAAGTTGTTTTGTTTCCTTAATAAAGTACAAAATTTTATGCATCTAAACAAACCACCTTTATCCCACGAAATTAAAAATCTTCAGATGAGATGAGCTGAAAAATGTTTATTAAATGTCATATGAGCAATTATTTATTTGCATTAATTAACTCTTAACTACATTCAGCTTGAAATGAGTGTCTGGCAATAGACAACCTTTCTTTTCATCTGCTGAATAAAACCAAATTGCTGTAGTTGCTGGTTTTTCTTTTCTCGCCTGCTTTGCCGCTATAATGCTCTTCCTTGTGACTTTTATTGAAATGCCAACACCAGAATGTGTGTTGTTGCCCACTTCTCCACACATCTGTGCACATTCCGTTCCACTCTTGTGTTTGTCCTGTTGCGACTACAGACTGGCTAACCGTAACGAGGGAGGAAACTCTAACTTGAAAGACGTCCTCTCTGGTGACCTCTGCCCTCTGAAGCAAGACAACGTTCTGAACCAGTCTGAGCTGCTGGTACCCAACAAACCAGAGGATAGCAATGAAGAAAAGGAGTCTGAGCTGGACCACAGTAAGCTCAGCTCCAGTGTCATCATCGAGGTGCCTGACGTGCAGTCGTCTCTTGAACTCTCCACCATCACAGGTAGGAGCGCACTGTGTTGCTTTCAGACGATGGAGAGTAAATTCTTTTGATGCTTGGAAATATAGAAAAAAGGCAAGCATCTTTTTTTCTTATATGTTAAAAAAATTAAGTAAAATTGATGGAATGAATGGCAGGTTAGTGGTTTGATTCCTTTATTTTATTTCGAGAACCTGGTGATCAGACTTCGCCACATTTTGGCCAAAAGGAAATTTTATTTCTCAAGGACCAGTGTCAGGTCTTCAATACTGCACGCAGTTTTTCTCAGCTCAAGAAAACCTCCCAAATGGAAAAAAGTAGTAAGAGGATGAACTTAATGTTCTTATTTTGACCTTCTCTAGTCAACAACAAGGACTCTGAAACCTGCAAGTCAGAGAAGGAAGAGGCAGAAGAGACGAAACCTGTCAACACTGCGACCCCAGACAGCATGTTCATCTTCAAGCCTGACAACCCGTGAGCTACAAGTTCGATCATTTTGATTTTGGATTAGAAATAGTGCTGCTTTAATTATCCTGCAACTTGGAATAATTCCTGCCTATTTACCGGAACATAATTCCCTGTAAATAGGCAGAGCTGAATCAGTGAGTGAATCATTTGCATAAATATCTGATACAATCTAACAAAGTTATAATCATCGCTTTCATCTTGTATAATAAATGTTGATTATTTTTAAACTATAGCTTTGTCTCTTTAATTCTACTGTACCTGTTGATGAGTTCCCATGCTCCCTATTAGCTAAAGATGTGGATTTACTCCAACAGTCTCCTCTTTGTCCCACCAGGATGCGTCGAGCATGCCATTATGTGGTGAACCTCAGGTACTTTGAAATGTGCATTCTGCTGGTGATAGCTGCTAGCAGCATAGCGCTGGCTGCAGAAGACCCTGTAGCCACATCATCAGACTGGAATAAGGTTCGACACACTTCAGTGCAAACATCCTCTCTGTGAGACACTCTGAAGATTTTATATGGATCCAATAGTTCTTTAAGCTGGAATATATTAACACATTATTTGTAATACTTTTAATATTGTTAGGAAAACATTGAAAAATAGATGGCTTGTTTAGATGGCTTGTTAATTAAAAAGAAGTCACCAGAAACCTCTGCTTGTACTTGCATGCCAACAACGATATTTGATTGGCTGCATTAGTGCCAGAGGTTTGTGAGGTTTGTTTATAGTAGGACAACTTTTAAAACCGGATCTGAAGTTTATTCTGTGTTTAGCTTCAAAGCGAGTTACAACTTTTAAGATGAGCAATGAGATTGTAAAGAGAAACACTGCAGGGATTCATAAACTTGGAGTTTTTTGCTCCAAATCTGATTATTACATCAGTNAAATTAGGAATTCATATCCTACTGATTATATGTGATGATCAGAATATTGTGAAGAAATTTGACATAATTAATGTATTCAAGAAAAAAAATGTAAACGTCCAAACTGAGGTTGTTAGCTGGGTTTAAAGTATTAACTTGAATTAAAATGTTCCTGATAAGTCTTTTCATCTGTTCTCATCTTTGTCTAATTTTTACAGGTTCTACGTTATTTTGACTACGTGTTCACCGGAGTCTTTACCTTTGAAATGATCATAAAGGTAAGCAAGCTGAAAATTTAAAATTAAATTTGTCTGGGAAAAATGAGGCTAAATTGTCTTAGTAACTTAAAAAGTGAGTCTAAAAAAAATATCAAATCCCATTCAGCTTTTGGCTAAAAAAAATCACCAAGATCTCATATAATGTAACTGTGTGTGGTCTTTAGATGATTCACCAGGGTCTGATCCTCCATGACGGCTCCTACTTCAGAGATCTGTGGAACATCTTGGACTTCATCGTTGTGGTGGGAGCACTGGTGGCCTTTGCCCTCACGTAGGTCACATGATCTAGTCCTGTACTCCTCCTGAGTTGACCGACTTTGTTTACATGCCTTTGAGCAGGTTGTACTTTGTTATTGTTTTATGAAGTTAAACAAGAAAGTCACGAATGAAAAACTCCTTTCTACAGGGTAATATATACCCAGCATCAGCTCATCATCTAATGTGACTGGAACGCCTTATATGATCGTCCTGCTAATTGGTTTTTAATGCATCTCTGAAGACGTTTGAGAAATACTCTTGCCATTTGATAATTTTATCCAGTGAACAGACCAAGGTCTGTATTTATATTGAACCCATTAGGATAGTTAAAAGGATTTATTCACTCATGCTGTAAGTGTACAAGAAATCAATGTATAAATGTGCAAAGTAGAAACGTTTTCATTATTGTACGTAAACCAAGTATTTAAAATTTCCGACTAGAATTCTGAACATACAATACATACAAATCAGCATAATGTGAGCAATTTTAAACCACATTAAGACATTTTTGCTTCTTTCTATTTATCAATTGCTTTGCAACTGTAGCTGTGTAATTAATCCACTTTTGTTTTTCTCCTTCTTTGACGATGCCCTCTGTGGGACTGACCCATAGCAACGTGATGGGGTAAAAGTAGCTTTTAGCAAATAATTTTGTGCAAACACTGGCTTTTACAAGTTGAGACAAGTGTTAGTAGCTGAAATGTTTGCGTAACGCAGAAGTTGTGTGATAACACTGCGTTTTTCTTATCAGAAACAACAAAGGACGAGACATAAAGACCATCAAATCTCTGAGAGTGCTGCGTGTCCTCAGACCTCTGAAGACCATTAAACGACTTCCTAAGCTGAAGGTTAGATGGGCCCTGTCTTTATTTGTGTTGTTAGTTGGACCTGTTTGATTTATTCATGTCCAACAAGATTAATTCAACAGGAAAAAATTGATAAAAGTATAAAATATTGCAAACACACAACAGCTCTTATACTATATTTATCTTTAAAAAGTTGAAAGAGAATTTGGCTAAATCATTGAGTGTGGATGTAATTATAAGATATAGAAAAACATGTAACTTTATAGACATATTCAGTCAAATTAACAAACAAGAATTTAATCTGCATAAAGGGAAAACTATTTGACGCACAATATTTATTTTTTATTTACTCAAAATTTTACATTTTCAATCATTGGATAGATAGCTTATTTTCAGCCAATTGTGGAGAGTGGCGTATGGAAGCATTGTTAATAACTCATTTATTTTTTGTTTTTACCAGTCACTTTAATGGTGTAGTTATTTTTGCAGTTTTGTGTCTTGTATCCATTTCTTTACTGTTTAATTTGTGGTTTTAACGTTATAAAGTGTCCTTGGGTGTTTTGACAGATGCTGACAAATAAAAGGCATCAGTATTATTATTTATTTATTTTCAGAATTTTAAGCTTATATATTTAAAATCAGGTCAAATGTTGGAGTTTTGCTGTTTACTATTAAGGCGGACTTCTGAATGAAAAACATTGAAATGAAAAAAAGTCACAAATCAATCATGTGAAATACGGTGAAAATAAGTTGTCAGTGTCTAGAACTCTGAACCAAAGTTCATCCTTGATCTCAATGTTTTTTACATCTCTTTTCCGTTTCTTTCAGGCGGTGTTTGACTGTGTGGTGACGTCTCTGAAAAACGTCTTCAACATTTTGATTGTCTACAAGCTTTTCATGTTCATCTTCGCCGTCATCGCTGTGCAGCTTTTCAAGGGAAAGTTCTTCTATTGCACCGACAGTTCAAAGGACACGGAGAAAGACTGCCAGTAATCATAGTTTAGATTTTTCCTCTTTACATCCAAATTTCCATTTTACTACTACTACGATTTCTTTATCGTTATATTTTCTGATTTTCAATTATATTTCAGTGTTTACAGCTGGGTGCCTACTCTCTTTTTTTTGTACATCTTAGTACATTTCTACTCGAGTTTTGATGAGAAGCTCAACTATTTTGTTCCCTCTCTTTAGGGGTTACTACATCGACTATGGGAAGGATAAAAAAGAGGTGAAAAAGAGAGACTGGAAGAGACACGAGTTTCATTACGACAACGTCATCTGGGCTCTGCTCACACTCTTCACTGTTTCCACTGGAGAGGGCTGGCCTCAGTGAGTGATCCACTGGATTCTGGCCAATTCATGAGAAAATTCACAAAGTGCAATCCCACCCATCACTTTTCTCTACTAAGCAGGCCAATGTGTTGTAATCTGGGACATCTTTTTATTAACAATTAAATATGGCTTTGATTATGAAAATATGAGCAGTTGTTCTCAGACTTGCTTCTAATTTGCTTCGAGTTAGAAGCAAGTTAAAACAGAAATCTCAAAAATAGATAATTTATTGAAATATATTGGAAAATCTGGTTACAATTTACTTACTCAGTGTGAAATCTGTGCCTATTTAATTCAGCATAAGGATCAAATTTGTGCAGGAGTTGAAGAACGTCACACAAGAAGATCTTCCTCAACAGCTCCGAGTCTCTATTTTCATCTCTAGATTGTCATGCTTAGATGGCTTGTGGGGAAAGGGAGTAGAACTGAAATAGCTTTGTTTGCCAGAATGGTGAACTCTTTGGCAGCCGTCAGATAAAAACAGGAAAATCCAATTGGCGTTTCAGACAAATATCAAAGGTTGGGAAACACTCAAATTTGAAGATGCCATTGTGTATTTGTAGTTAATTGGGGAAAAAAACCTAATAATAACATAAATCCCTCAATCATGGTAACTAACGGATCTGCTTCCCAGAGAGCCGATACTTCTGAATAAAAGTTTCTAAGCGTGAAACTATTTTTATTTATTTTTTGTGCAATATTGTCATTGAAGGTTGATAGTAAGTGGTTCTTCTTCTTTCTGCAGGGTTCTGCAGCACTCTGTAGATGTGACAGAAGAAGACAGGGGTCCAAGTCATGGCAACAGGATGGAAATGTCAATCTTCTACGTCATCTACTTTGTTGTCTTCCCCTTCTTCTTCGTCAACATCTTCGTGGCTCTCATCATCATCACCTTCCAAGAGCAGGGCGATAAGATGATGGAGGAGTGCAGCCTCGAGAAAAATGAAGTGAGCTTTCTGACATGCAAATGTTAACTTCAGGTCTTGTACTTTTTTTCTCTCTCAGTCAACACTTCTCTTTGTCCTGGATTTCAGAGAGCGTGCATAGACTTTGCCATCAGCGCGAAGCCCCTGACTCGATACATGCCACAGAACCGGCACACATTCCAGTACCGTCTGTGGCATTTTGTGGTGTCCCCATCATTTGAGTATACAGTCTTGACCATGATTGCTCTCAACACCATTGTCCTGATGATGAAGGTGAGCATAGAAAATAACAAGCGGTTCCTTTCTAAAATGGAGCCTCAGCTGTCAAAGTTACTTGTGGGGATGGTGATATTGATGGGCATCATTATAGATTCAGAGAAAAATCCCCAACTGTGCCAAAGATTGAGAAAATAAAGCAGCAACTACGGGTAATCATTTTGCGGTGACAAATTGTTGGCTAAGAAGTTATTTAAATATTTGTAACGGGTTTTAATATTTAATAATTTGTGGCGTTCGCAAGGTTCTGTGCTGGGACCCAAGTTGTTTACTATTTAAATTATGTACTTACTGCAGAAAATCTAGTTAAACTTTAAGTGTTTTTGGAGAATACAAGATTAATCTCATCAGCATTTAGCACAACTTTAGTCAAAACAGTAGTAAAACAATCGTTCAGAGTCATAAAGTGGTTTTAATATCATGTTATGGAATAACAAAGAAGCTATTACATTTATGGTGCAAGATGGATTTTTGATGTAATTAGTTAAAATCTGTTCATATTGGAGAGCATCCAACAAATTTCTTTTGTTACAACATTTTGTAACTCCATGCTGCATCTTGAAAAAACAGTTAAAACTTTTGGATGACAGATGTTTATGCTGCTATTCATAGTGTATTGAAAGTTGGAATCAGAACTTACACTGACCAAATACTTAATCTTTTAAACAATAAAGCTTTGTTAATATGCAAACCCTAACCTACAAAATCTTTTTACACTCACCAGATCCTTAAAATGTAATGATATACATAACCATGAACAAGACAATTATTTTTTTATGTTGAACAACAATCTGTCTTCTTCCTTTCTCAATCAAATAAAATAGATTACAATGCAAGATGATTATTAATATTCAATTGATATCAACTGAGAATTAAAAAGTGAAGCAATTTTTGGTTAAAATGCAATTAGATAACAGATTTGGCCAGTATCATTTTTAATCTGGTTAAATTGTGTAATATAGATTAAGGTTTTGGGGGGTTTGGTAGATTTCCTACATAACTTGTGGATTGAAGCAGGATAAGCATTAATGAGCTCCGTCTTCATCTCGTTTTGAGCTGTAAAGTTGTTCCTTTAATATTTGTTTATTTCTGCAAATCCTTTCATCATTTAAGCCTTTCTTTGAAAGAAAACAAAGAACAAAGTTATTTAATTCAATTTTTTAATTAAATCAGAACACAGCTTTGAATAAACTACCCATGGCTGGCACTTAGGTTTCCAGAAAATCGACAAACTTGTATATTTTGGTGTCAGAGTCTCACCTCAGCACATTGCGATAATTGCATTTGGACCGGTTGACTGATGTTTACTCCCACACTTCCCTCATCAGTATTTATTTCCTGCTCTGGCCTTTTCCCGAGCCCCTCAGACAAACGCTCAGTGACTCAGCCTCTATTAAATATTGATCCATAATGTCCAGGCGCTGCTATTTAACATGACCTCATTAACTGTGGCTGCCGGCCCCCGGAGGAATGACTCCTTTTGTAGTGCCTCAGATGAGAGGTGCAGAGACAGAGGCGCTATTTATGGGTCTGGAGGAATCTTCCATCAAACTGTAGATCTGCAGGGTGCATGGCTGGAGTTCACCCAGATATCAGTGGGAACGTTGACCTGTGGTGAACTGGCTTGGGAATACTCCAGCTTTGTCTTCTTTGTTGTACAAGCAATCTTGAATTATAAATTAAGACCTCTGTCTTGTTTTGTGTGTTTGCAGTATTACTCTGCCCCGCCTGCATATGACGCCTTCCTGAAGCACCTAAACACAGCTTTTACTGTGCTCTTCTCGATCGAGTGCGTTCTGAAGATCCTGGCTTTTGGTTTTCTGGTGAGAGAAAAGAACGACAGTGTAGCCTGACATGAAATTTGTGGAACATTCTGTGCAAAAGCCTCATCGTCTTGATTTCTGTTTCGAAAGAACTACTTCCGAGACACTTGGAACATTTTTGACTTCATCACCGTCTTGGGCAGCATAACTGAGATTGTGGTTGACTTGCAGGTGATCTCATTATGCCTTGTAGATTTAAGAGTCAGATAAATGTCATGTTTGTGCTGCTAACAGGTTGTCTCCTCTTTCTTTTGCGCCGCTGCCAGAGGATTGACACGTTCAACATGAGTTTCTTGAAGCTGTTTCGAGCCGCTCGTCTGATCAAGCTGCTGAGGCAGGGTTACACCATCCGCATCCTCCTCTGGACTTTTGTTCAGTCCTTCAAGGCGCTGCCTTATGTCTGTCTGCTCATTGCAATGCTCTTCTTCATCTACGCCATCATTGGCATGCAGGTCAGAAGTAAACAGGCTTTATCGAATGTCTGCCAACGAATCACAATTTCGTGCTAAAGTAAAATGGGAGAGTTTATATAACATCTCATGAATTTCAATGATCTTCTTGTCTTTTGTGTGTTTGTGTTTAAACCAGGTGTTTGGGAACATTAAACTGAATGAAGAGACTCACATTAACCAACACAACAACTTTAAAACCTTCTTAGGTGCCCTGATGCTGCTGTTCAGGTACGAAACTTTTACTTTATAAAGTTTTTGGGGGGGAATTAATCTGAATAATCATTATTCTGACCCCTTATGTTGCATTTGAATTAAAGCAGGGCTCTCATTTATAAAACATTATGTCAAAAGTGTGCGTAAACCTGAAATCCAGATTTATGAATTAATACAAGTAATTCCTTTATAGGTCACAGCTGTGCCTCAAAGTTTGCACACAAGGACCCGCCTCAGGCCCGGCCCACACTCAACCATAACTTTTCAATGCAAAGTGCCTTAATTTAAATGCTGCTGATCAGTGTTACTTTATAATTAACAACAGCGCAATGGAGAAAAGAGGGGGGGGGAATGCAATTTCACCAAGGATGCCATAATGGATGTCACAATTTATGACCCTGTTGGATGTCACAATTTCTGACATCCACTGTGATGTAAAGTAAGGTTTTCCCACCCACAATGTAGGGAAATCTCATTTATCTATCATGTTTATAATGCCACCCAATGGGTGTTAGAAAGGCACCATTATTAGCTACGATACTTATTTGGCTAAATCATAGCCAGAAAAATGAAGGTATAAAATAAAACAACATAGAATTAAATTAGATAAAAACTAAAACACATAAATAAAAAATTAAATTATGATGATATTCTAGTAAAAAAGCCAAGCAAAAGAAATTCAGTCAGGTGTTTTCTTGTAATTAAAAAACTTTGCCTCAAAGTCCATTTATATCCATTTGTAAGATTTGTACAAAATAAAATAAAATAAAATAAATGTGATGCTCATTAAACATGAGAAGTTGTTATGCAACTAACCACAATACAAATGTTATTTGAATAATTGTAGCTCTAAGTTTGTCAGTTGTTCTGTGGTCATAAAAATATCCATTTAACTTATTTATGCTTGATAATTCACCTTGATAAATGCAATGCTCCAAGCAAAGAGGCACCACTGGTTCTTTCATCACAGCAGCATTTCCAGTGACAACCAAGGAGAGAAAATGTTTGTGAAAACATCAGATCGATTCACAGCTTTGATGTGAGAATCAAATTCACCAGAATAACTCCGAAACATGATGCTAGAGATACTGTTGTGCTGGGTTCCTATGTCATCATTTTGAAGGCAAATTTTCACAAAATGTAAAAAAAAAAGAAAGCAAATCCAAACATTAAAGCACCACTTTAAAATCTACTGAAAGGCTGACATTTAGAATCATAGATATAGAGTGGATCTTCCTGGATGTTTGGGTTGAACTTTCCAGATGGCAGATGTGATAACATTGATCAATCTGTGATTTACACAGTGGGACCTAAACGGCTCCTCATATTTTGTGGTTTTTGTGTAACCAGGAGTGCAACGGGGGAGTCGTGGCAGGAGATCATGCTGTCATGTCTGGGGGGGCAGCAGTGTGAAACGGACCCCTCCCTTTCCCCCGCAGCCCTGACGACGGACCAGAAGGAGGGCTGCGGCTCAGACTTCGCCTACTTCTATTTTGTCTCCTTCATCTTTTTCAGCTCTTTTTTGGTAAGTCAAGATGTTTGTGTGCTGTCTTGGGTAGAGGCAGCTAGAAAACTTTTCTAGGAGTTTCTATAAAAAATTGGTACAATTAGCTTCTAATCTTCTCCTGTTCCATCTAGATGCTGAACTTGTTTGTGGCTGTGATCATGGATAACTTTGAGTATCTCACAAGAGACTCGTCTATCCTGGGTCCACACCACCTGGACGAGTTTGTCCGAATCTGGGGGGAATACGATCGAGCTGCCAGGTCAGTTTGCAGTATTTACCCATTTGATCCCAGTTTCTGCAGACCCTCTAAAAAATGTGAATTAAATATACATATGGTCTAAAGAAAATTCCTCGTCTCCCATCTGATACAAGTAATCAGATTTTAATGTTATTTACATCGACATTCAGGAGTACAAAACCTCAAGTGGAAAAATAGTTTGTGTGGTAGACCTAATTATTTACCATTTTTTGCAGCAATAACTTGGAGTAGATAGTTTATAACTTTTTCAACCTCTCAGAATGTTTAAAAGAAATTACATTATTGGTGTCAACTTGTAATTTACAGTGCTGCATATGAAGCATGGATAAATCATACTTACTGCTCACAAGTTGTTCTGAAACAAACACTTGCTTTCCAAAACTCTCTAATCAACTGTGTAAACAATGGCCACAGAAAAACAAACCGATATGCCGGACTAATCTGCTTTGTGGCAAAGACAGAAAGAGCAAACGGACAACAACCAAATCCCTGGAAGTGGATTTTGGAAACTTCAAGCAAGACAACCAAATATAGCAGTTTCAGTTTAATGAGGATGAAACGTTCTTATTCTTTCTAAACTCTCCTCATTTTCATAATGGAATAAGTACTAGAAAAAAAGAGCTATTTTGAGTTTTTGAAATACATTTTCTAATATTTCTAGAGGTCATTTGAACAAGATGATATAACTTCTAAGAAATTTATCAAATGTCTTATTCAAAGGAGATTTCACAAAAAGGGTTGCACTTAAGAATGTCTTTGAGTCATTCTCATGTGTTAGAAAAACACTGAAGTTATTCAAAACATTTTATTCATTCCTGTAAAACTTAACTCCGTAAGCAGTGCGTTGATAGTCACAGGGGCGTACTACATGACTACTACTTTATTTCCACATTTCTTGAAAGAGCAGAACTTACAGAAACATCTCTTCTCCTACAAGCTGAGTCTTTCTCAATATATCCAGTTCTACTCTTAATCAGCTTTGCTCAAATTTTATTTGCCCATGAATGAGTCATCAAAATGTTTGAATTGTTCCTACTGAAAGTCACAAGTAGCAATAATAAATATTGGGCTGTGGTCAGCAATATACTGGAATATGAGTAAAGTACACAGCGAAAACTCAAGAACGTACAAAGTATTTTTGGTCGGTTTTTGGTGCAAATGTCTCGTTACACTTGAAATAAGACAAAATGAGCAAAATGAACAGGAGCTGGTTTGACGTAAATAATTCCTTAATATCATTAAAAAGTACCAGTTCCACTGGCAGATTATTCAAGACATTTTCCCAAATTATAGGTGTAATAATGGTGCAGTAGAGCAGTGAAGTTAAACACTCTCTCTCTTGTTTTCTTTATTTGTTGTCCTGAAGACAGTGTACATCCTCGACAGCAGGATGCACACTGCAACTGTTTGTCATCTCAGGATGTGTACACTGTTCTTTCACAACTAAAAGCATTAGTGTACATTACACTGAAGTTATTTAAATGACTATTTAGCCAAAGATCTTACTTTTAAAGAGGACTGTAGGGAACTGTCAAGACATTAAAGTCTCGAATCAGGTTCTCTTGTCTTCTGGTCATCACACTGGCTGATCTCCAAAGAGCTGAGATCTGCTCGTAAAGAAAAGTTACATCCCCTTCAATGTTAAAAGGTGAGAAATATGTCAAAAGCATAAATGAAAATAACACCGGGTGTAGCAGCTGAACATGCAAAGAAAAGTTACCAGAATGTGACAATATTTTTGTTGCAAAGCAAGACAAAGACAAAACTTACCTAAGGAGCATTACCTTAGATACCTAACATACTGGCACCCCACCCAGGAATGTAAAGCCTTCTCTGACCTAGTCTGCCTTATAATTCACTGTAGTGGTAAATTAATAGCCTGTGACATTACACCTGCACTATGTCAGTAAGTAAATATTGCTTTGAGGACACTGTTTTGCCGCTGTATTTCCGTGTAAAGTTGGTTTACTCACAATTACACCCCAGATGGTGCTAAAATTCCCTTCAAGTTAATGTTACACATATTGTTGGAAGGGAAGTCAAAATGCTGTCACAGTCGGTTGCTCATTTGGCTCAGTCACTGAGAGAAAACAAGTCGCTGCTGCAGCTTAATGTTATGGGCGAGCATTCAGGAGGAACATTTGGGTAGAGTGCTAGTTGGTTAATTTAACAAAACAGCACATTTTTTGAGCAGAGAAAATTAATTTTTCCATAAACCCTCACTGGTCCAGCTGGTCTGGCTGCTGACTCCAGTAGAGCAGTCTGTCGAAGCACTGGCACAATCTGTGTGTCCTTGTTGCTTGGCTGTGGTTTTTCCTCTTCTTAAATTCATCATTTGAATCATTTCATAATCCACATGTTTGCTTTCACAAATCTCACCCATGCTTCCTTATGTGGAAGAACTTTGGGAGAAGGAAAAGTGCTCTATCCCTCATTTACTGTGTTGTCATATCTCAAGAATATGTTCTGATAATTACACGTGATATCAGCTTCCCCATAATTTAATGCTCTTTCTATTTTAACAGGTCAATCTCTAAAAGCTCATTTTGTGTCAAAAAGGTGTTAAAATATTTGCTTTGAAAAAAAATGGAAAGGCAGTTTGTTCTTTATTTATGTTTTCTATATTTTCTGAGTGTGAAATATGATAATTGCTCTAAATCAAAGTAACTATGCAGCTACCAAAATTCCCTCTTAGTAAAGTAATATGAATCAGAAATTAAAGAGAATGTTTTTTTTGTTTGTTTTTTTATCCGGGTTGTTATGTTTAAAATTAAAGAACAGAGCCTTTTCCCTCCTTGCTGTGTGCTCTATAATGACATGTGTGCTCTCTCCAGCGGTAGGATCCATTATAAGGAGATGTACAAAGTTGTACGCACTATCTCACCTCCTCTGGGCTTTGGAAAGAACTGCCCCCACAGGGTGGCGTGCAAGGTTTGGTTCCCCCATGTCAGCAAGTGTCCCTTTGGCCTCTTTTACGTGGAATCCTTCCTCACTTCCTCCTTTTCCTTTCTTCACATCCCTTCACTGATTATCACCCCCCTGCTCAATCTTCAGGGATGTGTTACTCAGGATTAAGAATGACAGTGCTTCGGTGTCAGGGTACTAAGGCACAAAATGTTCCTCATTTGCTTGGAATCACAGTGGGAACAATCTTAGTTTGACTAGACGCCCAAAGTTGGCTTTTGATCCAAGCTGAGGGAGTTTTGTCTCTCTTTACCTTTTGGATCTGGGGTTTATGTGTCGCCCAAATGCCCCATATGCTACAGAAGGTAAGTATGTAATTTTATTTTGGACCAGATCCAGAGAGGCTGTCATTTCTTTGCTCATCCTGTTGAAGGAGTCCTCGTTTCCTTTGTTTCTATGCTGTGTGATTGGCATAGAAAGAATGCAGTCCGGTTTATTTATCCTACTTTGCTCTCTTTGTGTTTTGTGATGCCTTAAAATAATTTTTCTCTTTTATATCCTCCATTCATCTTCTTCTCTTGCCACCCTTCACCCTCTCCTGTGCTACTTTCCTCCACCATCCTTTGGGAATGTACTCCTCTGATTGCTCCACCCTTTTTTTAATTTTCCCCTCCAACACCATCCATGTCCGTCCTCCTTCCTCTTCCTCTCCCACCCTCTATTTTTTTTAACCCTTTCTTCCTCATTTACATCCTCATGGCTACCTGGCGCCCCCAGTGGTCGTATCCATTACACTGACATGTATGAGATGTTGACCAACATGTCACCACCTCTAGGCCTGGGCAAGAAATGCCCCTCCAAGGTGGCTTATAAGGTAGATCAAACATGAGAGAAAGGTGCTGCTATGTACTTCAGTCACAAGAAATAAGCAGTGAATCTTCATTTTGTGTGTCAGGCATCAGAAAAGTAAAGCATCTTTTGTGTGAATTGCAATACAAAGATTCGCTTGTCAAAGTATTTTGTTCATCAGCGATAATTTGCCTGTTTGCTTTGCATCTTGGCAGAGAAATAAGACATCATTTCTGTTTGCTGGTATCTAATGAGAGACTGTCCATGTTAGCTCTGAGGCAGTTTGAGGTCATGAAAGAGAAAAGTTGTTAAACATCTACATGCCTGATACCATCGTCAGCTGTCCTCTTGCCTTTCCTATACTCCTCAGCCTCCTGCGTTGCCAAGTCTGCATGTGCATGCTGCAACGGATGTGTGTTGCATCGGTTTGTTTGTTGTTCCAATGTGTTGCTGTGTGGATTATATAGATGCATGCTCAATTGCAGATTTATCTCATTTATGGAATAAAGCTTGCACCAAGCTAGATTTTTGTTTTACGAATTACAAGAGAAAAAAGGAAATTATCTCTAAATTGTCTTGACACTTTTCGTGACACAATATAGCTTTGTAAGAATGCAATGTTTTGTTTGATGTAGTGTAAAATCATAAATTATCAGCAACAGGTGTTTTATTCGAATAGCTTTTTCTGGTCCTATAAAGTAGTAATCACCAAAATTGAATTTTAGCTATTTATTTCAAATTACTCACCGTGCTTCTCACAAATTGATCTTAAGAAAATAATCATGTTAAATGTTAAATATTTGACCATTTAGACGTTTTATGCTGGTTGCCTTAACATCATAATTTGACTGATGGTTGATTTTCAATCACCAGTTTTGCAAAGCTCTAGTCAGCCAAATTTTATTTGATTCTAAGAAAACATTTCCACTTTGAATGTTTTATATGGTAATGTTTTATATGGTTTATACCTTAATAAAAATATACAAATACTGAGGTGTTTATGCATCAGAGGATTTGCTTTTTCACTTTCACAAGACAGATTATAGCTCAAATTTTATTTGATTCTAAGAAAACCTTTCCACTTTGAAAGTGGTAATGTTTTATATGGTTTATACCTTAATAAAAATATACAAATACTGAGGTGTTTATGCATCAGAGGATTTGCTTTTTCACTTTCACAAGACAGATTATAGCTCACTTTTTTATTTATTTATTTATTTTCACTACAAAATGTGGGAGTGCACAAAATATTACTTTTTTTTAGAAAAATCATCTAAAAATAAATAACAGTTGTTTAAAGCTTGATATTTAGACAATTAACTGATTCTAAAAATAACTTATATACTCTTCTTCTTGCAGTAATAACTTCTACACTGGAAAGTGTTGTTGTTTTAGAGATTAGGGATGTGGAGTCAAGTGATAATTTTTTTATTTTTCTCCTACCCAGGGAAATGAAAGTCATTGTTCCCTTTGAAAAGAAGTGAACATTTCGTTACAAAAGGAGAGCAAGCTTTAGAAAATACTAATAAATCTGCATTTATCGCACACCATGCGGTGTGTTGCGGTGTTGTTCCATATCGACGTGCTGAGTAAACTCTCTGTTTCCATCAGAGACTTGTCCTGATGAACATGCCTGTGGACGATGACATGACGGTCCACTTCACATCCACCCTCATGGCTCTCATTCGCACTGCGCTCGAGGTCAAAATAGCAAGAGGTTGGTCATCATCTTACAACCGCGTAATAAAATATCACATAAAGCTTAAAATCTTGAGTTTATCTCCAAGCTTTTGTTTCTGTCTTTTCATTGTCAGGAGGAGAAGATCGAAATCAAATGGATTTGGATCTGCAGAAGGAAATTGGAGTTATCTGGCCTCACCTCTCCCAGAAGTCACTGGACCTGCTGGTTCCAATTCACAAAGGTAAAAATCCTCACACTAACTTCTACTTAGCTGTATGTCAAGAAGACATCAGCTTATTATTGTTTCATGGATAAATAAACATACTTCTAAATACTTTTGTCTGAATTTCTAATCGTTATTGTGTGATTGTTTCTGTTTCCTCTTTCAGCCAGTGATATGACTATAGGAAAGATATATGCTGCCATGATGATCATGGATTATTACAAGCAGAGCAAAGCCAAGAAGTTGCGCCAGCAACTGGAGGAACAAGTATTTATGTTTTTATATCTTGTTCTAAGGTTTGGTTTAAACATCTCTGTGTGAATTTGTGTTTATATTTTCCGATGTTATGATTGATGTACACTTCCTGCAGATGCATCACTAAAAATCTTCGACAAGTTACATTTGTAAAAATATCTGTATTTTGGGTAAATCTTATATTGTTATGTGGACACAGCCGATAAGAAACAAAAAACATTTTAAATGTTAAAATGAATAATGAGAGCATGGATTCACAAATCCGACCTTGTTATGAGAAAGATAACAAAAAAGACCCAAATGCAGGTGAAAAATCCTGTCGTAACAAGAATTTAGTCAGCATTTCGTGTTAATTTTACTACATCAGGTGCACATGGTTAAAATATCCTAACATTCTGAGGCTGAAACAGGAGGTTTGCCCTCCTACTTAGTTCAGTGGAAGTTCACAGTGACAGCAGCCTGCAAGAGTCTAAATAATAAATAAAAGTGTAAGCCAAATACAGAACACTAAGGGAAAAAACTCATACTCACTGTGAGGCACGGAGGTGGAAGTGTCATGGCTTGGGAATGCCTTACAGAACTTCATCACTGAACCTATCAGGGGCTGGTTAAGGAAAATTAAAATGTGTAGAAAATGAAACTAAAGCTAAAGTGGACCCTTACACATCACAATGACCTGAAACATAACAGTAAACTTACCAAAAACTCACCGAGAATTAAGAAATATAGAGTTCTGGAGTGATCCTGATCTCACGAGATCCTGTTTAGTGACCTTATATCAGGCTGTACATGCAAGAAACTCTTTAAACATCTAAAAGCTGGCAGTGAAGAATCAAAAGGCAAAGAACAGCTATTAGATTGCGGGGTGTCCTGAATTAAGTTAAAATGAAAATGTTTGTAAATATGTTAAGGAGTAAAACAAAGATTTTTTTTTTTCTTATCAAGAGTAATGGTCAAGATAGAAGCCAGAAAATGGCAAAAACATCAAAATTCACGGACAGATAAAATGTGATGTCGGTGTAATTTTCTGCACCAACTCATCCATTTTATTTCCCGTGTTAGATTAAGCACAAGGTTACCAGGGAGGGTGGGGGAGTTTACAGATAAGCAAACATGAATGAATCAACCAGGTCAAATGAGGAAACTGAAGCTGCAACTCTACACAGTTTACAGCAGAACAGCAAATTAATAATAATTGATGCTCTGTCCAAACCCCTAGTATTACTCACAATGTGTTAAATGAGCAAAAAAAAAGGGAACCTCTCTGCTGTGGATGTTTTTAATTCCCCCCAGCTTTGAGTGGAAGGTTAGTCGGTAATGAAGAAACACAGTTCAAATCAATGAAGCAAGGACACGAGCTTGTTTATTACATCTTGCCATTGGTGTAGGTATTTTAATTTCCCACTTGTACTTCTGTCTCTTCTTAGAAACACGCCCCCATGTTTCAGCGTATGGATGCTTCTTCTCTTCCTCAAGAAATCCTATGCAATGCCAAGTCCCTGTCATTTCTCCGACACAGTGCTGGATCTGCTCTGTAAATATTCAACGTTCATTCCTGTAGCGTCTTTTGCGTGTCCTGTATCATTCTCTGGTAGCGCCTCTGCTCTGTTAATTTATTTTTCTCTTAATGTTCCCATCAGCACCAGAGGAGGGTTTGTGGCGCTCAGCCCCATTTCTCCACAAGAGATGTTCCTGCAGCCGCGGCCTCGCTCCAGAGAAGAGAAAGTGGAGGAAGAGAATGAAGACTATCGTTCACCATACCACCTGTACCCCCTTCCACATCACCACCACCACCACCACCACCATCATCATTTGCATACACTGGTAGGTGTTCAGATGTGCCTCAGCCGAGACAGTCCCTTAAAGTTGAGGTTGAACCTCTACATGTTCACAGCTTGGGATTAGGTTTTCCAACCTAACACGTCTTTTCTATCGTATCCCTGGCCTGTCTGCTGTTTCTCTCCATCTTAATGAAGCCAGTTGTCCATTGATGTTTTCTAATAACAGCTGGATTTATCCTGTGGTAAATCCCACACAGGGTGACTCTCTTTAGTGACTCAATGCCGTCAGAAAACAATTAGCTGAATGTGATTTATTTAAATGAAGAACAAAGAGTGCAAAATACAAATGCTACATTTTCTGATATTTACTTGTAAAATGTATCCTCTTCTTTCCACTTCACAATAATGGACTGCTTTGTGTTGATCTATCCTGTAATATGCTACTATAACACTTGATTGTAATGTGACAAAATACAGTATAAAGACTTATGGACACTGCTGCAGGTTAGACTCAAAGAGGCTGGGATTTTTCCTTTTTTTTTTGCAGCTTCTGCAACTCCTCTGAAGAAATACTCTATTTTGTGTTGTTTGTGTAGGTGCCGGAGGTAGTGGAGTACAACCATCTGATGCAGCAGGCCAGGCAGGACCAAACAGTTATTAAATCACCACAGCGCACTGCATCTATCAGAGCATCCTCCATGCCCAGGCTGGCCGTTGATCCACAGGTAATGAAAAGTAATCACCTGTATTCAGTCCTAAATCCACTACAGACCGAATATGTGCTGTGAAAATCAGTGGCCAAATAAAATCCCCAGCTGCATTTAGTGCCTTCATATTTACTGCCTCGCTACACTGACGAGAAATAATTGACCGCAAAATCGAAGCGGCTTTCGAAACAAGAAAGAAAATATCATTGTTTGGTGTTGCTGTCGGCTACTTGTCTGTCTTTGGGTCGTTTCACATGCATGAAGGCTGCGGCGTCAGAAGACGGGAGGCTGATGAAACGCTCCTTCTCCACCATCGGAGATCAGTGTGTGAACGGCCTGTGGCAGGAGCAACACTCTCTGGAGAAAATCAGCCCTGATGGCACATTCAGAGCTCGACAAAGGAGCTACAGAGGTCACTTCAACCTTTTCCCAAAGATAAAATGTTATGTTGTGTTTCTGATGTTTTGTTCAGAAGAATTACATCAGACAAAAAAGGAACTAACCTTGACAAAAAAAAAAAATTCAGTAATTTTTTTTCTCTGGTACCATAGTTTTTGTGCTTCATAAGCTTTAAGTACAAAATTTAAAGGTTATGCATGTTAAGTATTAGATTTAGCTTCCAGCTCATGAATTATTTTAAGTTCAGTTTATTATTTTCATTATATAAAAAAAAATAAAATTTGCATTGTTAAAAATGCATAGATAAGTAGACATCAGTGCTTTTATGCGTTTGGAAATTTACCTGAAAGTAAGAACGTGTTATTAACTACTGGAGACTGAAAGTCATAGTGAATTAATGACTGTTCAAAGGTACAAATTTTTTATTTTGAGTGAAATGTAAACTATCACTTCCAGGTCCCAAAATCAGCCCCAGAGAAACAAGCAGTCACGAGAGAGGGAGATCAAAAGAGCGGCGCCACCTGCTGTCTCCTGATGTGTCCCGCTGTAACTCTGAGGAGCGAAGCAGGGAGCCTTCCTGCGAGAGGAGGGAGTCCCGCTCACCGAGTGAAGGACGCATGCACAACGTCCAGAAACAGGTGGGAGTCCAGAGCACACAATGAAGATCCCCCCAGAAAGGAGATCTTTGCATGTCTAAGTTTGTTTTGGAATTTTTTTTTATTAATATTTTCTAGAGAGGTAATTTATTGTGAATTTGGAGGATGATACAGCCCTTTTATCATGCAATGCACCTAAGTGGAAATCAGGTTTTTGTATAAGTCAGTTGTGGTACTGTGAGGTGCAACAGTTTTATTTGTGACAGTTGTTCAGGACTTTTAGAAATATTTTATAATATAATATTTTTAAATATTTTATATTTATCTACACCAAGAAGGAAGCAGCAGAAAAACCTCTGAAGCACAACTTCCTTCTTCATAAAATGTGAACAAAAATGAAGTGGTGTGAGATTTTAGCGATTGTACGATTTCTCTTTTGTTTTTGGCAAGATACCACGATCCATTTTTCCTAGTATCACTAGACACAGGTGAATTTCAGTTGTATTTACCCAGAGTGCCCTGCGCTCTAGCTCCCCTCTTGCTATAGGAGCAGTCTCTGATTCACTTGACATTCACAAATGCAGAGTTCACTTCAAGTACTAGGTTTTAGGAGGACCAAAGTTGGTTTCTCTGATCCTCATCAGAGTCTAATTTCACATTCACACTTCATCAAATGACTCAAACTTTATAGGCAATTAACAGTTTTTTACTGAAGCAGACTAAAAAGGGCCAAATACACTCTCTCTGCCACTTCTCCCATATGTCTCTCACAGGTAATGGTGACAGGAAGCCCAGTAAACTCGGCCTCAGAGTCCAGTACTCCTCGTAACCGCCGCCAACTGCCTCAGACGCCTTCTCGTCCGCGGCCTTATATCTCATACTCTCCTCTCGCCTGCAAACCGTCAACCTCTCCCACTGCTGCTCCCCTCTCCTCTGAAGGGCAGTACCAGCCTCAGGACGCCGCCAGTGGCTCCACAGAGACCTCATGGCGAGCTGAGAAGGAGAGCAGACCCCTGTCGGCGGGTCACTGTTCATCTGGAGGTCAGATTTCAGGACCAAGCCACCCGTCGCCTCACCGCTACATATCAGAGCCCTATCTCCCGTTCCATGAGGACTTCAGCGGTGATGATTCAGGTGACAGGCAGGAAACACTGACCTTTGAGTCTGCCATGGCCACCAGTCTGGGACGGGCCAACGCCATAAGCTCTGCCCCTCAGCTCAGACACTCCTGGCAGGTTCCCAATGGTCATGTCCGGAAGAACTTGGTCCAGGGGAGCCCGACTGACAACAGCGAGCTGCTAAGTGACACAGATGAGGACGACCGCTGCTAAAACTCAAGAGACAAAGATGTAAACGATGCACAGTGCTTCGGGGCACACCGAGGCGGCTGCACAGCACCAGAGGGAGCAGGTTTATCTCCGCTGTGGCTCAGAGAACATCACGTTCTCAGCACCGTAGCATTACAGCCAGGACTGAGCAACACCGGTGTTCATCTGGACACCTGTGTCCGTCTTCACATGTCTGTGCGTGTCTGTAGTAGCCGAAGGGAATCTAGATGTGTGGACCAATGTCTGTTTACATGTGTGTGCTCTTAATAAAGAATGTGCCAAAAAAAAAAGGCGAAAAGCAGAGGGAGACCCAAACATAAGTAGCCCACCGCGCCCAAATCAATGTGTTGCAGCTCATTCCCAAACAAGCGGTTTGTTAAAGAACAAAAATACGGTGAGAGGTCTGTCCAACATGTCCAAATGTCTCAAAAAAAATCTGATTAAGTGCATTTTGTGGAAGTGAAAAATAGAGGTAGCATATACACATGTAATAAGATGAATGTATTTTAGTTTTATGTTCAGGTTAATTTGGTGGGTTCCTGTTAAGTCTTTACAATCCATAGTTGTAGAAGGAGAACATTCAGTGGTCGAGAGGCCAGTCCTGTTTTTTCCTGTTTACAGTAAGTTTCTACATAACTTGTGGGCATTACGCAGCTCTATCTTTCTGTTAAAATGTGAAAACAATGTATAAGCTTGTATGACTGATGAGAGATGTTTTGTCTCAGGATCTGGGCGCAATCCAACATGTACTATAAGGACTGAAATGTTCGATTAAGTTTCAACAAAACAGAGTCATCGAGACGGCTGAAAATTTCATTTCATCTGCTTTGCTCGCCGTCTACAACATCCGGCGAAGCCGCCATGTCCCAGTGATGCTGCCATGTGAAGCAAGCCAAATGTTTGTCCAACCTCTGCGCGCCTCTGTGCCGGACCGCCACTCTTGATGGCGTGGCAGAGAGCTAATTTAAGCCATTTGTTTTGTACACAGAGCTGGAGATGTGTTGCCTTCTTTCCTTTGATGATGAAATTTGTGACAAATTATTGTCATACTGCCATACACGGACGCTTGAACAGAATTCACAGCCGCGGTGTTGTTTATTTTTAACCCACTTATTGTTCCCATCATGTTTTGTCTGTAGAAACATTGCTATTGTATTTTCTGTGCTTGAGAGCTTTAGTATTTTCCACATGCATGATCATGTCTTGAAGCTGCCTGATTATTTTTGGTGTTCAAGAGGTTTTTACAGAAAACAATATTAGAAAACAAATATGTAAAGAAGTACACTATATTGCCTAAGGTATTTAGTCACTTGTCACCTAAAAATATGAACTTGAGAGGCATTGCGCTTTTATGTCACAGCGATTGTTATGATATTGAAAAGTTCAAGCTCTTCTGTAACTGGAAGAGCTTGAACTTTTTTGGGAAAGCTTTCCTCAAAATTAGGTGTGTTTACAGGATTTTTAAATCATTCTTCAAAAGAGCATCAGTGAGATCAGACACTGATGTTGGAGGAAAAGGCCTGACTCGTGCTCTTTGCTCTAATTCATCCAGCAGGTATTTTATTTGTGAAGTTCGATTTTGGTGGAAAAATTGGTGCTGACCAATTTTTCTACACCACACTCATTCACTGATGTCATAATTTGTTTTTGGTTTGCTCTGGTTTTATGGGTTTATTGTGATTCCTTATCTTTAGGATTCTTCATGCTTTCTGTTCTGCATATTTTGGTTGTTTTTATGTTGTTGGTTTCCCTGATTCTCTGCGTACGTCTGTAGTATTTTGAATTGCTGTCTATTCCTTGGTTTGCCTTCTATTGTCATTCACTGTCTATTTATCCAGCTCCTCCCCTCGGTGCCTCGGCTCTCTGCTGTCCGTAGCTCATCTGCTCATTAACTCACCTGTCTTGCTTTCCAGTAATCAAACACCCCACCATAAGTAGTTTTTTGTTTTTTTCTCATTCTGAGTCAGGTCACCTGTAACTGATACCAGGCTGGTTTGTTTCTTGTTTGTAATTTTCCAAAGAAAAACAGAAAGAAGCTATTTATTTTCACCTGCCTGCCTCTTACTTTCACATCTGTTATTGCCATTGTGTCACAGTTTAAGTATTTTCATACCTTGCTTTGTGAATCCCAACAATCATCTTGCCATTTCCACACCATTCCTATGAAGTTGGCCGTCTGAAACTGCCCAAAATGTCTCGTTAGGGTGAAGTATTAAAGATTAATTTAAATGGTATTAGGAGGCTGACCCAAACTCCTGAAAAAACACAATGCACACAGATTATGTGCCTGAGTTGCAGTTGCAGTTGTTTGCAGTCACGTCACTCTTGTGAAAATTTCCTGACTGGATTCACTGCACAGATGGCGTTCTGTGCCATGTTGAATTCATGAATTTCCCAGTTGTTTGCAGAAGCAGTTTCAATGCCTTGGTGCTGGGTTTAACACTCCTGCGAGCAAAGAGTCGACTGAAACATCAGAGCTCACTCACTGAGCTGGGTGACCCAATACTTTCAGCAATAAAGTGTATTTGTTTCTCATTCTCAGCAATCACTTTCCACATACTTTGAGCATCACAAAACTTCAAAAGGTTCATTGTTCCCTCTGATTAAGATGAATATTTATATCATGTGCTGTTGTGTTGTTAAAATATAACGAGTTTGAAATGTGAACCCAGGACATATTGAGACCCAGGAACTCTCTGAAAAAAACAAAAACAAAACAGTTTTAGCAGAAAAGTCACTGAAGTGTGTTTTACAGTAAACCGGTTGGGTTACGATCGCTCTGTAGAGAGATCGCAGAGAAATATCCTACACATGTACAACTCAACTTAGGACTTAACTTGAACGTCGGTCTGTACAGACAACCTAATCTGTGCCTGGGAAATCTCCCTGTCAAGGCTGGATTATTTAGATAGACAAGCCCTCTTAAATATGTACAAAATACATCTGTCATTTCTAGTACCTTTTGATTTCTACTGTAATTATCATGCCTGTTTATGACTGTTTACAGACACATTAAAAAGATGCCCTGTCTTTTCTGTGCCGAGTTAAATTAAATTAGTATGATTTGTTAACACACCGGTCTGCTGATGTGTTTCTGTAATAAAGATCATGGTGATGCCTAATAGGATGCAGATTTAGTGAGGTCTTGCATTGACCCTTACAAAATAAAACTTAAAATAAAATAGAGCAAAATTTGTGTCATAAACGTGAGCTAACTTATTTTGAAATATCTTCAACAATTTTTGCATGTTTGCAAATGTTTTTGTAGTACATACACCGATATAAAGCAATGTACCTGTGAAACAATTTTACAAACCCGAAGTAAGCAAATGATTATTTTATTTGTGGATTGTAGCCTTTGGCCATATGTATAGGCAAAAGTGTTTCAGGCTGAAAAACTTTTATGTTTAAAAATAGTTAAATACATCCAAAAATAGATTGACGTATACTGAATTTTTTGTGACCTAAGCAATGCAAATCCACAAACACCAGCTGTGTTTTAACGCTGGCGGGAAACTAGTTCATCTTGGTTTGATGATGGCAAACAATAAAAGATGAAAAGAAATTGGTACTTGGAACTTAGAAAAGAAGATTTCTGAAGATGGATAGAATAAAATAAGATGCTGTCAACTCCAAAATACTCCTCACAACCCAGTTTTAGCTAACTTAAACTAAGCATCTTTAGTTGTTTTTTTTTTTTTTTTAGAAAACGTGAATCACTGAGCATTTTGTTTTGTTCCATCACAACTGATGAAAATGTATCCCCATTAAGTTGGTTCAGTTAATTTGTGGGGAGGCCTCCGAAATGTTATGAGATTGTGTAGGAAAAGTAAGCCCTCACCCACATCTTCTCTCTGGAATATATATAGTATTTAAAGAGTATTTTCTTTTCTTTTTTTTTCCTGTAGAAGGATAAAAACTGACCTGGGTTATTTGCACAAAGCTCTGCTGCCGTCTGAGTCTGTCAGCTTTGTGACACAGTTTACATTCACTTGTGAGTTGGCTCTATGTGGGAAAGGTCTTCAGTTTCTCAGAAGCATATTAATATGTGCGTTCTTAATCCGTCACATATCCACTGGCCTATTTTAAACATTTTAATTTGTGGTCCACTTGGAAGCTGCATTTTTAAGGCTTTTGTCTTTTAACAGTAGGGTTAAAAGACAAAAGCCTTGATATTGCTCAGACTTCTGAGCAATATCAAATGCTCAGAAGTCTTTTTGTAGACATTTTTCTCTTTTATAAAGACTGTTAAAAATGCCTTGATTCATGTAAAAATATTTGTATTCCACACCATGAAACCTTTGTGATTAACTGTTTTTAAATACCTGGGAATACATGTATACTTCAAAGTATAGTGAAACCCGAAATTATCCATACTCTTAGCAGCATTTAAAGTTATTTTACCAAGAAATATGTCTGTAAAAGACAGCAGTTTAGCATGGATACAGTATGCACAGGGATGTAAATTAGATTTTTTTTTTTATGTTTTTGTTTTAACACAATAATTTATATCCTTTTTAATAGTCGATGTTCATTGGCAGTGCCATCACAACAGCTTCTTCTTCTATTAGCCACACTATTCCATGGTTTTTGTAATTTGTCAGCGATCAAGACCAAAGCCAACTAATCTAGTTGTGCTTTTATTAACATTTAAAACTTGGAATTAGTGTGCAAGTAAGGATCTCAAGACATCCAAAAGTGAATAGATGCTGGTAACAACAGCGGTGTGTTGAGGTATTCCCAGTTTACAGTTTGGACACTGCGCCTTGAAAGGTCAGAGTTCAGTTCCCAAAGAAATATGATGCTACATTCTGATTTCAGACTAAATCAAAGCACTCATCTGTTTAGTTATGGTGGTTTAGAAGCAGCTGGAGCTGATGGATGAAAGGTGGCTTTTGGAGTTTGTTTTTTTGTTCTCTAACTTAAATGGGCGTTCTTCTCTGTTGATGCTGACCATAGTCACCCCTGACCTGTCTGAACCTTTCGCTTTTAGGTGTGATCCTGCTGGGAGAAGCTGATTCCTCTCATTACACAGCCTTTCCTGTGAGCTCCAACCCTACACACCCTTCTTTATGTAGTCACCTATTGCTCTTCTGACGTTCATGTGACATTTCTCACCTGGACATCAGGGCTCCCCGTCTCTGTCCTGACAAAATAGCAAGAAAATCTGATTTAATGAGAATTTGAGTGCAAGTTAGATTGATTTATGAAACACATTGTACTAAAAATGTGTTTCATAAATCCTTTAAACACTTTAGCTATTTCAAACTTCAATTTCTCCTGCTCATTCATGCTCACTCCACTCACACATGCGGTCAAAGCAGCTGAGTTTCTCACTTCATCTGATCATATGCTCCGATCCAATAATCTGCGCTGAATAAACAGAAAGGCATTCACGCCTTCTGTTTACCAGCATGCTCACATAAGTGTTGCTCACACTCTCACTTGCATATTTGTTGAAGAGGATAAACTGCTGGACAGCCGCCCGTCTGGTACAGCAATGCTACAATGACCAGACGGCATCCGCATCATTATGGGTCTGAATGTGCTTTCACCTTGGTCGCCTCACTTTTTTTCTTTTCCTGGTTGCTTTGAGCTGTAACTCTGTCAGTTTTACTTCAGGGATTTTGACATAAAACGTGGAGTGGTTGGAGCTCCGACTTACAGACTAAAACGACTCCAAGAGAGGAAACCATTTTTTAATCCACCTCAGAGGCCATGTCTGCAGCTCAAGTTTCGGTGCTGATATTTCTGCTGAATTATGTAAGTCTTGTTGATATTCATTTGTGTCTCACCAAATCTTACTTAGATTACTTCAACATTCTGCAGGTGTAATATTAGCAAAAAGCTAAAATGCTAAATGTCACTATTGAACATTTTCATCTCAGATTTACAATCAGATTTAACTTTGTTGTTATTTTGTCAAATATGACATTGAACTGCCTTAGCTGTAAATTAGATACATTATTTTTAAGTGAACATGAAAGAAGGCTAGTTTTAATATTACAGTACAACCCATAAAGCAAGGAAAGAGTTTATAACCTCAAACAAGTATTTTTTTCCTAATTTTTTATGTCAGTGTTTCCATTCTGTCTCCTCAATGTTGTCCTTTCCCCTAATATGTGATTAATTGACCTGGCCCTGAGTAAACAGAAGCAAGTAAAGTTGTAGAAAAAAATTCTCATTTCTTATTTATTTTTTAAGTTTCGTTCTGTCTGACCTATTTATTATAGGAATTTGTTTTTTATTTATGCTCTATTATTTGATTATATCCCTGATTTAAATAAATTTCACTTTAGTTTTCATGGTTTTTGTGCATTGTCTATACTCGCTTATTATTTTAACCTAAAGTCAGCTGTCACTGCTGTTGCTGTCCTGTAATATTGAGTTTTATTCACAGTATCTTTATAGATTTAATGTCATGCTTGCTGCACAGTAAGGATTTCATGTTCATCATTTTACAGTCAAATAAGTTAGAAGACAATGCAATCCTGTCACATATTTTTCAGCGAAAACTTATGTGGCTTTACAACACCTACATAGTCATTTCTGCATACAGCTGTTTTGAAAAATGTCATTGTTGTTTTGATTAGTTCTCAGAAAATGTCTGAATAAAACCTGAACTTCTTTATGTCAAAAAAATTCCAAACAGGTTGGCTCTTTTCACGGGATAACCGCTCAGGCTGGATTCAAATCAAGCCCAGAAAACCAGGCTGGTTCCTCTGAGCCGACCATGAGAACTTTCCCTGCTTCACACACACATGAAGGTCACACGAAAGCTTTACTAGAATCTCAGAACATTGTGGAAACAAGCCCCATAAGAGATCAGGGCAGAGATGAAGACAAACCAGACATTGAAAGATCCAAAGATTATGAAGGCAGGAATCCTGAACCACATCCTGTGTCCTTGACTGAGGAGGAGCTTTTTAAATCTGATGTGGAGAACCAGGGGAGTCGACGGAGCTCTGAAGACACGACCAGGAGTCCGACTCCAGGGAAACCTCAGCATGAGCTTCATGCAGCCGATGGCAGCTTCACAAGTGATATTGTGCCTGTCGCAGATCCTGTTGAGGCGACTCTCTCAGGCCTTAATATTCAATCTGAGAATCCCACAGAAACAATCATGACAGAAGCTTTTTCTAACAGACCGCATGTTGCTCCCACTCCTACTTCTGTTCCCACCTCTGAATCAGGCCTTCTTGTCTCCAGCTCATATAAGGGTGGAGGAGAAATGAAGGAAGTAAGAAAGAAATCGCCATCATCAGTCATCACATGGCCACTTTTTGCAGGCACGACCTCATCCCCAGAAAACTGCAGAGCAAAACAGGAGCTGGGGCAAAAAGAAAAGGCAGAATCAGAGGATTTATCTGCACCTCAGAAAGATCCAGCTTCAAACATGACCCTTATTACTAGCAGAATAATACAGGGAGAAGAACTGAACACTACTGACTTTGACGCTAAGTTGGATAATACATCGGACAGTGGAACAAAGGAAAAAGTAAAAATGGGAAAACATCTAGAAGCTGTTTCTCCTAAAGTGAATGCGACACAACTTCCACAAGCAGGAGGAAATGAAAGTGCTGATACAGATTATGGTGACAAAGAGTTAAAGAGGGAGGAGGAAGATTTGAAACATCCAACAATGGAAGCTGCAGTCTTTGACAATCAGGAAGTCAAACCTCACCATCAGTCCTCATCAGATATAATCGTTCAGTTTAATTCTGGAGTCCAATCCCAGACTGAAACACCACAACAGACTGTTCAAGCAGCCAATCAGGCTTCAGACGTCAAATCCAGACAAGTACAGGCAAAACCCAGACCAGGAATCAGAGGCCAAAGGGTAAGACTTTAACACAACTTTTCAAAAGAAGTTTTTAGAAACATAGTTTATATATCTACATTTATACGAAGGTGAATTCAAACTTGTTAACAAAAAAATAATAAATGTATATATTAGATGTCAATTTTAAATAAACATGTAATTAATACATTGGTAACTGTTGTAGTCTTTACATTCATGTAGTAAAACATCAATGTTTTCAGTGTGGATTTAAAAGAGCCAACAATTTGTGCACATTTTAGGTTTTCAGGGAGTTTGTTCCAGAGTCAGGGATCATAAAAATAGATGCTGACCAGAAATGTTTTGTTCTCACCTTATGGACCTTATGAAAACTAAGCGAACAGGCCTTAGATAACCTGACCTGCAAAGTTCATCCCTGATAAGCAGTTCTGAAATGCATTGCTGAACCAGGCACTGCAGAGGTTGAAGGACAATGTAATGTAACTGATTTTCTTCCGATTCAAAGTTTTTTCTGGCCAGGACTCCTGCAGCAGCATTTTTGATGACGTGCAGCTGCCCGGGGTGATTTTTATTTATTTATTTTAAAAAGACTTATAAAGACCTGGAAACAATAATATTCTCTTCTGCATTTAAAACATGTAACATTTTGTCTTTATTTTTATTTTTTTTAAAAGAAGGCTTTTATTTTCTGAATGTTTTAAAGATTTATGAATCAGTCTCATAGGGTAAAGTTAAGTGCTGATTTCTAAACCTTTGGGAGCAAAAACAATAAATTATTTCTCCACTTTACTGAACTGAAGGAAAATGTAGCTCCACAGCAATACTTCACAGACTGAGGCAGGGTATCATGTTTAATTTAAACTAAATTTTAAACAAAATTTTAAACTTCAAGAATTGAACATTGTGGAGCCCCAGATGTGACCTTCACTGTGATTTAGTGGTGCTTTTCTATCACATAAAGTCTGATTTGGTTGGGAACAGCACCAGACAGATCACATCCAGTTTTCTAATCTAACAAGCAAAATGTTGTTCAGTCCATTTTAGTTTGTTTTCATCCAGCTTGGTGTTTTTCACATTAATTTCAGTAGCACGGTCAGTCCATTCTGGTTTAGTTCTGCTTACTTTTTATAGAGTTCAGTTTAGTTTAAGTTCAGAATTCACAAAAAATGCAAAAGAAACGGCACATCACAAAAAGGTTTTTGTAAATCCTCCACCCAAAAACCAATATCCAGGATACATACAATAGAAATAATAAAACTATAAATATTTTTATCTACCAATAGACAGGTTTGTTCACAGCAATCAAGTTCAAAAATATCCTTAAAGACATGTTTTTTCTTTTTATATTTCATGAAAAAAAACTGCTATAAAATCCTAAAAAGTGGCTTGTTGAATTTTGTGTGCAGCAAATTAATTTACTTTCTTTATGCATTGATGTAATTTTCCATTGTGGCGTTTAAAAATCAATATCTACGGAAGCGCATTGCTGTCACGCAGGAAAAAAAAAATTCGAGCGCTATCACGCGCTTCCGTAAATATCAAATGGGACTAAGACAGATGAAACCTTTTTCTATGGAAGGTTTGACGACGTCAAACAAAGGTTGGGTTTGTTTCTTGATTGAAAAGCTTTGCCTCCCTCATGTGGTCCATCTTTGGTATTACAAATGATTCGGACAGCTTTCACATTTGCGTTTGAACAACTAGGATTTCCTCTTACATCTTAAGAGGATATTATTTATGCACTATAAATAATATCTGAAATATCTTTAGGTCTTGGAAACATCTATAAATATTTTTTAAGATTCACTTTTTTAACTTTTTTGGTGCTGGAAATGAAAGATTTTGTTGTTTAGAAAGACAAAGTATGTAAGGATGCAATAAAAAAATGTAGTTATCACATACTTTAAAAATAAATATATTTAAAGATATAGAAAGTAGTGTATAACTGAAACATTTATGAAACCAAACCATGAACAGTTGTGAGAAAATTAATTGTGCAGGATTGAGATTTTTCTTTCTGTTTGTCCAGGTTACAGGTGAATATTTTGTTGTAAAGTTTTTGCAAGCAAACTAAATTTGTGCGTTATTCTTTCTTTAGGGACAGCAGGGTCCACCAGGACTACCAGGGCTGCCGGGAACCAAAGGAGACAAAGTAATGTGTAAACAGTTTGCTTATATTTATAGCAGTGTATTTTCTTCAAACCTTAGATTAACACTGTGTTAACGGCTCTGGATCATTTAGAGTCTGAGAGTCTTTTGTTGTACCATCTGAAACTTTACAGGTTAAATTTACATAAAAATGAATCTTTGATCTACTAAAAATCCAGCTGTGGGTTTTTTTGGGGGGCTTGGGGGGGATTTCAATAGAGGCTCATCCAAATGATGACAACATGATCTAAAATTAGACATGTTTTCCTCATCAAAGAAACACATTGTTCTCTGGCTTCTAAGGGCTACCAAGGCGTCATGGGCAGGACCGGGCAGACAGGATACAGAGGCCCTGTTGGGCCACCTGGGATGTCCGCCATTGTTGTGTTCAAAACCTCTGAAGAAGAGTGGGAGGCTTTCAAGGTCAGTGTCCTCTGTGGATCTCCACCAGCAGTAATCAAACCCCATAAATACAAGCAACAGGCAGCGAAAATGGTCAGATATACCAAGGCTGTGAAATAAGTTAAATAATAAAGATGAAAATATACAGCAGTGTGAACGGGTCAGTAGAAGCTACTGAATTACTGAAAAACAAATTGAAGAAATGAAGCAACTAACAAATGCTCTGCTCATTATCTATTTACGTCACTGCCATAGGATGCATTCATTTAGCGATCTTTGCGGTTCTGTTGGACGTCTGCAGGGAGTTTTATATCACCTGCTGATTTATGACATGATGGAAGATGGCCCTGCAGTGATAAAACTGCAGGGAACAGACAGTTGACTGATTTCTTGTAGTTTATCCTAACCTAATTTGACAGATTACATCAACAAAGGATCATTGAGGCACTTTAGACAAATGTGAGACAGGTCTTTTGTTTGTCAGCAGTGGTTTTCACCTCGGAGTCCTCCCAAGAGATTGAAGTTCTGCTCAGTCTCTTTGATATTAAATCACAAATCTGCTGCAGATGTTATTTTATATGGGTCATTTTGTGACTTGTTGGATACATTAAGTGATTTTATGTAGCACCTTTCTAGTCATACTCACCACTCAAACCACATTCACCCATTTTCACTCGCAAACACATGTATTCACCTGTTTGCAGATTTGTATGGGTGCTTAATAGGCTGAAGCTAAAATCAAACCCACAACCTTTCAATTGCTCTACAAAAGTATTACTCTAGCGCTAAGCTACAACCACAGTGAATGGGCTAATGCTCTTTTAGAATAACTTTGGTAGGTCAGCCACTCTTGTTCCTCGTTTTCTCCAGGTGTGCATAATGGCTCTCACTGGGGTTTACTGGATTCCCAGAGTCTGTTCCTGAATTTTTTTAACTTGAAATTTTTTACTTTTTTGGGATATTTTAGCCTACTTTGTGTTGGCTGAGGTTTTATTTATAGTTTGATTCTACACGTCTTTTGTCACACTTCTCCTCCCCTTGATAACTATATAATCACTTAACTTTGTTCATTCATTTGATAATAAAAAAAATGTTTCTCTGTTTTACAAAAATTTTCACAACAGTTTTTTGTCTCATTCTCTTGCAGAAAAAGAAAATCTACAGACAGCTGGTATCATCTTGGCCGGTAGGCGACTGTTGTGTCACTGGAATGCATTTACGTTGCACTACTATTAGGGAAGTGGCCAGTCCTCAAAAATAAAATCAAAGTATGGGAAGGTAGAGGTGGTTTGACAAGAACTGTCTGATAAACCCTGATAAGGAATTAAGGAATTGGTTTTATTTGCAGTTTTATAGCATCACTGACTGATCGAGAAGAACTCAGCATTGTTTTTGTTTTTTTTAAGTAAATATGGACTGGACTGGACAGTATGAATGTCTCTGCACAATAAACTGAATGTAACAGATTGAAAGCAATGTACCATATTGTTGGACTTTAGTTCATTTCAGAAACTGTGAAATCATCCAGCTGTTTCTGCTAAAGAGCTAACTTTAAGTCTGTCCACCTTGTTAATGCCTCTAATGAATATGTTTCTCCACAAATATTACCATCTAAAAAGCACTCCAGTGCTATACAAATGTAAATGTTCTTTTTTTTTATCATGAAATTCTTTGTTTTTATTGTACTTATTTAAATGTGTCTCTCAGTCTATCGTAAATCAGTCTAGCAGCAACTCAGGTGCTGGTTTAGGTGGTTGGTGAGATTTCAGTCTAAAACATTTGTCATTGCACCATGTCCTTTAGCCACATTTAATATCTGGATTTACTGTTCACTGCTGCTGTCTCAAATAAGAGCAATCCTACTGAATACTCTGCAGATTAGGATGCAGCGTTTTACTGTCTTGCCTAAATTTTCTGCAGCAAAATGTCATCCTTCCTACATCTAACTACAGAACTCAAAGGACCTTATTGTTTACAAAAGATTATGTGATAATTAGCAGAAGAATATTTGTTTTTTTTCATATTTTTACCATATTTAAAATGTTCACTATAAAGGAAAGAAATGTCATGCTTATAATTTTTGTATCCTTTTTTTTCCCCCAGAAACTTAAAGGACCTCTGGGCCCGCCTGGACTTCCTGGAGAAGAGGGACCAGTTGTAGGGAAACAATTTAATCTTAAAAAGTCCCTGTTACATGATCCACTTCCACTCAAATAACTTTATTTGCCTCAAGGGGAAATTTCAAGACTCAAGAGTAGCACAAATAGACTATAATGACAGCTCAAACAATAGAAATGATCAAATTCACACATACACTAATGAATAAACACATAATGAAAAATTCAGGGGGATTTTGTGCATTTTGCCTAATAAAATTACATCAAATGAAAAATAAACTGAAATCATTTATTTTTTTCTTATTTTTTCAGGGGCCACCTGGTATTACTGGAAAACAAGGAAAAAAAGGAGCTCCAGGGAAAACTGTAAACACGTGTTGTTCAACTCCAGAGCTACACTTTAGCTCCTCTGGGTCCACATAATTCAGATCAAAAATTATATAGACATGAGTTGTGATTTTTGCTTGTAAAGTTAATAGACTTGCTTGTAAAAGTCTAGTTTTGGCAGTTTTTCAATGTTAAAAATCCACTTTAGGGACAATTTTCTCTTGAAACATTATGTTCTTACAGGGGAGACCTGGACCACCAGGTATGCTGGGTCCCCAGGGTCGACCTGGAGAAGACGGCGCCCCAGGACGAGATGCTGAATCAGGCCCTGCAGGCTTCCCTGGAGATCAGGTGCTGATGCTCTCAAACATAAAGTTTCCTGATTTTGTCTTCGCTTTTCCATATAATAACTAGAAAAATACTTTGGCACACTGGAAAGAAAAGCTGCTGTGAAATAATACATAATTAAATTTATATCGAACTTACTGTTCGATATAAAATCAAAGTAAACTTTTTCTGTTTTACGTTGGTTCGGATTTGACAAAAAAATTGGCATTTGTGAATGTCCAGATGACAATGCGATGGCTTGTTTGTAATCTACCAGTTTACAACGCTGGAGGTAAACGGATGAGATTTAAGGCAACACCTCAAACATACTGCTGGCTTCTGTGACATTATGGAAAAAAAATTCAAAAGAAATCAGCCAAGGAAAAAAAATGTGCACCTTCACAACAAGTCTGTTTTATCTAAACTCAAAAAACTTTAAATCATTTACGTATGAAACCTGTTACTTTAATTATGACTTTGATTGTTCTGTATGTTTTTTGGGGGGGTTTCATACAGGGTCTTAAAGGTTATGGTGGAGAGAAGGGAAGCAAAGGGGAGCTGGGTGAATGGGTAAGATTACAGTGAACTTCATGTTTCACAGATTATAAACGTCAAATTTGTAACATTGTGTTTTCAATGTAACACAAAAACAAATGTTTGGTTGTTGCACATCTTAAAAATATCAGCTCTTCCTTTAAATATTCATTCATATTTTACTCTTTTCTTTACATTTTCACACAACGTTCTCTTCCTCCAGGGTTACCAGGGAGAAGCTGGAGCTCAGGGCCAAAGAGGAAGAAAAGGAGCTAAGGTCAGATTGAACATTCAATCCTTTAAATCCCACCACATTTACGTGTCGTCTGATTTGTATTTCGTGTTTTACATCAGGGAAATAAGGGAGCCAAAGGGTTTGAAGGGATTCCCGGCTACAGTGTAAGTTTTAGCTTGAAACACACAGACTTCGTCTTTCCTTGCTGTTGCGTTACATAATAATATTCATGACTGTACTGTAAACACAATATGTTCAATGTTCAGGCTATACCTGGAGTCAGGGGACCTCGTGGTTTCCCAGGACCACCAGGACCTCTGGTTAGTGTCACACAGCTGACTGGATCAGTCTTATAGACACAGTACCGACACAGATCACTCAAAGTAAATGATCTGTGTCTTTCAGGAACTTTCACAGGATACAGTGACTTATCAAAATCCAATCACATGTAAACATACACCTTGATGACAATCGCTGTTGCTTTTTTTAGGGAGAAATCGGAGCTCCGGGCTTTAGCGGTCCTCCGGGTCCGCCTGTAAGTCGGTAACAGCGTCGATTGACCGCATCATGTATTCAGCCATCATCTGAGTAGTGGAAATGACTCAGTAAGATTCAGTAAATCAATATTCTATCTCATCAGGGGAACATTGGCCCCAGAGGATTGGTGGGAATCACTGGAGTTAAGGGACCTCCTGTAAGTGAGACAAGTTTTAAAGCAGGCGACGTTGATGTGGGAATAAAAAAAGACAGTCGTCAAAAGAACTGCTTATGCTTTCAGGGTCATCAAGGACAAATGGGCTCCAGGGGAGCAGCTGGACCACAGGTGGCGGGACGTTAACATGCATGTTCATCAGGCTGATGTTTGAGGAAATGTCATTTGCTAAAAGACTGTGGATTTATTCAGGGAGAACCTGGTCCAGATGGAGCGGTGGGATTTCCTGGTGTGCAGGGCCCTCAGGTACAACATGTCAAAACATTTGACTGGAAACTTATCTATCGGTAAAACAAGTGATAAAAAACAAACTCAGTGATAAAAACTGATCACGGTGTCATTGAGCCTCCACAGGTACTGGCACCTCTGATGAAAATTTGTGAAAAGCATTTCATCTTTTATTGTAGTAACAGAATTTCACACTGAAAACTTAAACATCATTTTGATCTTAGTACATTTTTTTTTGGCAAATTAGGACATAATCTCAAATTGACCTGTAATTCCTACAAAACAAATGTGATACCTTTGACGGTAGTACCATTGATTATTGATTTTGTTAAAAGCAGCTACTTTTCTATTGTCCTAAGTCACTATATGCTCATCAAAGGTTTCATGTGTGAAAGGTTTTCAGTGAGACGATGCAGCTGCAATAAATGTGTATATTTTAAGGCTTTTCTACATGTTTATCAGCTATACCTGCAAATGAAAATGAGGCTGTGATGAATAAGGTAACTTCTATTTGTTTCTTCGAAGGGAAACCCTGGACTAATTGGACCTACAGGACTTAAAGGTGACACTGTAAGTATGTCTAAACAAGCAAGTGAAAACAAATTGAATGCTGTCATTGATTTGCACCTTTTTTTACCAGGGAAATCAAGGAGATGAGGGTGAAATTGGTGAACCTGGAGCTCCTGGACTGAATGTAGGACAGCTTTGACAATGCTTAGAAGTGAAAATATGCTAACATTATTCACAAACTTGCCAGAATATTGTCTTATTTTTCCTTTTTAAGGGGGACATTGGAGAATCAGGAAAGCCAGGACCCTCAGGTGATCCTGTAAGATTACATAAAGCCATTTCATTTTTGTTTTACTGTAGCTAAAATGAGTCCACCATGAATATTTAATTCCTTCTTGCAAAACTGCAGCAATTCATTTTAGAAACTAAAAATCTAAATGTGGACTTTTATGTTTGTGTTTGTTTCAATCAGGGTTCCAAAGCCCGGAAAGGTGAGAAGGGAAGCGTAGGGTTCAAAGGAGACCTTGTAAGTTTGATACTTCCAGCTCGTCAGGTCCGTTTAGATTGTCAACCAGATCAGTGACTCTGTTATTGAACTTTGGTTTGTGTTCAGGGACCTCCAGGGCCTCCAGGAAAACAGGGAGTGAAAGGGCGTAAGGGCCCAATAGGGCTACAGGGACTGGAAGGACCAAGGGGACTAATGGGACTTCCTGGACTCGCTGTGAGTGAAATAGATTAGATGAATGAAGACAGAATCGCTTCTGATATTAAAGATGAATCCTTCTCTGATTAAGGGAGCTGATGGCATTATGGGAGAGCAAGGGAGGCAGGGAAAAGAAGGACCAAAGGTGGACTTAATCAAATCTCTAGATTTGAACATTTAACGCGGAAAAATGAACATGAAAAATATTTTGATTGTTTTCTGTGTCTATTTTCTCTAATAAAGGGAGATCAAGGACAGAGTGGCAATCAGGGAACTCCTGGCTCTAGAGGAGACAAGGTAGAACAAAGACATATGCTAAGCTACCATGATTTGTTCAGGAAGTATTTATATTTAATAGTAATATTAATGCAGTAAAGTATTTACATTTTCTCAAGATACAACTACAATGTTGGAGATATTTTGTTGGTATTTTTATGTAATGTAGAAAAAAGAACGACTCATAATTTTAGAAAAATATTTCAGTTAAATTTTCAAAAGTGTGGCAGTCGTAAGTATTCTTCTCCCCTCATGGATCAACAATTTAAGGCTGAATATTTGACTGGAGGATTAGCTGTGACTTTATTGTCTTTGACCTACAAGAAGTGAATCTCCACCTCAGACTCCAGACTTTCCCTAACATGATTTTTCTCCCAGATGCACCCTCTCAATATCTTCATCCATCTCCCCATCAGCTTCTCTGTCACTGTGAAAGAAAAGCCTCCTGACAGCATGATACAGCCACCACCACGTTTCACTGTGTTTTCAGATCGATTGCAGTATCTGTCCCCTACGTTGCTTTCTGCTGACTGTAAATGGGATTTCTTTCTTTCCATATGTTACTGGGGGACAGCCTTATGACCCGACTGAGCCGCCGCAGAAAACTCTAATCTGATTCAAGCCCAGAGCCTTTTGATGTGAAGTGAGATTACTGCGTGAATAATACATCTACGCGACTTATGGTTATTGCTGCGTTTTAGGGCCGAGGCGGTCGAGCTGGATTTTCTGGACTGCCTGGACCCATTGTGAGTCGGAGTAAGAGAAGGATTTGGTTCATCTAAATGCTGATGGCTGATCTGATGCTGTGGCTGTGCTTTCTGCCTGCAGGGAGAGATGGGCAAATCAGGAGAGAGAGGACCTGAAGGAGAACGTGGTATTAAGGTTCCTGTGTGACCATATTTCCTTGGCTGTTCTCACATCTGACACCAATATTCCGCCTAAAGATAAAGATCTGCTCTTGGCTTTTTTATATCTATTACTTCCAAAAATAAACTGCTTTTATTAAACTTCTGTTAAATATCCAATGCAAAAGCATGAAAAGAAGTGGAAAATTAATCATTTTAACTGCATAAATAAAAGAAATGTTATCACAAAGTAGAAATTGTGGCTGAATGATGAGTAATTCAGCAGAGCACAAAGATCCAAGATAACCATATTTCAGAAACCTCACAGTTATCAACATCCAGTTCATTTTTATTTAAGTATGTTACCTTTTGTTGTTTTTCTAAAATCCTAAGGAAGACCTTATGTTTTTCATAATAAACGAAACGACGTTTATTATGGCAAGCATAATTAATTTTATGCTTTCTATAAGCGTGAAGATTCTCACACTGAGAATCTTTTTGGTATGAAAGTATATATATAT